>WOVY01001701.1:0-65000 GCA_013436015.1 Rhipicephalus annulatus | reverse complement strand
GAAAAAAAGAGACCATCTAGGAAAGAGCAGTAAATGGCGATGTTCTCGGAAGAGACAAAAAGGTAATAAAAACATACCGGGCAGTTAGTACAATATAAGGAATAGCGTCCAACAACGAATGCAATAGCGATATGACAGGTCGTGAGGTTGGAACAGCTGTGCGGCGCGCGACGCCGAGGATAACAGTCCATACATATATATATATGTAAGCCGAGATAAAACGAGACCGACCAGCTGTGCCCGTCTACCTGCATGTAGCCCATTTTAACCTCACTATGCGATTTTCGCGGGTACGTACACACCAAAGGTGTGCGTGTGTGTTTGTGTGTGCGTGTGTGTTTGTGAGTGAGTGAGTGAGTGAGTGAGTGAGTGAGTGAGTAGGCGAACGAGTGAGCTTTAGCACATTCATGACAATAACTCGAAACATTATATTTTCATATAGTAACCGGAGAGGAGAAAGCGATACCAGAAACTGAAGTTCTTTCTGAAGGTCAGTATACAATTACAAAGAAACTAACACAAACGCTACCCCGGCAGCAAGACCTGACGTGAACAATCTGTGCGTGCGAATCACTTTACAGACTTCGAACACTGAGGCTTCACTAACAATTTACAAGGACTTATTGCAGTCATTACCCTCATCGAGACGAAAATGGCCGGACGCGGAAAAGGGATTATGCAAAAAAAAAAGAATCTAATTTAAGAAGACTGCAAACTATTTCGTTTGATAATATGACTAAGCTACATCCTATAAAGCCGCAATACTTTGCAGTCGAATGCAGATTGTGAGGGTAGAAAGCAGATTGACGCCATATGGTGTAGGCCTTCGGTACTATAGACACCATATAGAGCCACCAAACTTCGGAGAGATATGGAACAGCTCTGTCCAGCACAGCCATAGAAAGCTAGCGAGCCCTCGTGAAAAAAAAGAAAACAGGGCCAACGGAATCTTGAAATAGAAATCCGACCACATTTTTGTCGGTATTAATTCTTGAAATTTTCCATCCCATAAAACATTTTCATCGTCATCTAGAATTTGAGTTCTTGCGTTCATTGGTGTGATTCTATGGTGTGGTTCAACGATTTTAGTATTGCAACTGCGCCTTCTACAGCAGCATCGATTCGTCAGGCACCCTAAACAACCACGCCTCTCGCGAAAACATCATAAGTTGTCCCGAAATAACGAACGAAAAGGGAAAGTACGCTGCGTGTGAAATGATAGCGTGCTAAGATGGGAGTCACCCGCTCAGCCATCCCTCAGAGAACGAGGTCATCGGTTCGACACCCCACGACGTCGGCCGCATTCCGACGGGTGCAGAATCGATACACCCACTGAACGAAATTTGCACGCACCCTCCTTCGAGCGGACTTTACCAAACTGTAACTTAATCAAGGCCGCGTCTTAATTAACACGAGACCCGTCTAGCGTACAACTTGCGAACCACAGGGGTCGCGCATGGTGTGGCTCCTGGACATCGAGCGAAACTGAGTTTTCCAGAACTTAATATCGGTGCATGCACGTCGTTTCGTACAAAGGAAGTTCTGGGAGCAGCATGCGGCGTGCAGTGATACTGTCGCTCAATTAGTGCGGGAAACAGCCCGCAAACCAGAGCGCTGAACATGCAACCTCGCAGAACACTGCCCCTGCATGATGGTTGTGCGTGAGAGAACACAATTAAAACCACTGGATGGATGAATGAAAGCCGTATTAGGGCTGTACTAAGGCCGAGGCTTAAGAGCTTTGCTGAAGTACTGCCCCATACGCCCTATGCTATAAATTACAACCAACACTGCTACTACTACTACTACTACTACTACTACTACTACTACTACTATTACTACTGCAAATAATAATAATAATAATAATAATAATAATAATAATAATAATAATAATAATAATAATAATAATAATAATAATACACCAATAGTCCACAAATACGATCTTTTATACTACTACTGCTACTGCTACTACTACTACTACTACTACTACTACTACTACTACTACTACTACTACTACAACGACGACGACAACGACAACGACCACCACTACCACCACCACCAAACGTATGTAATGGAAGCCACAAGGGGATACTGAAAACGTGCGATGCATTGGACGAAAGTGCGCAGCTCGGTCGTATTTAGTAGCACTCGGCTTCAACCAACACTCGTGCATGCGAAGAAAAATGAAATTCTTCGCAGCAATGAGTATTGGTCCGTCTTTTGCTGGCCATCGCACTGAGGTATATCATAGATGCTTGCTTTTTGTTATTCCCACTCCTCGAACTGAGCGTGAAGAAAAGGTGCTATGCCGTATAAATAAGGGGAAAAGAAACAGACGACAGTGTGAGCGCTCACAGTGTCGTCTGTGTCTTTTCCTCTTCATTACTGCATAGCATCTTTTCTTCCCGTTCGATCTTAGCTGCGCTAAAGCAATATCATTTCATCATGCACCAACTCACCCAGTCAGCAGTACTTGTCGGTTATTATTCTAAACCTCATATGGCACCCGCTACGCCCGCAAAGCCCGCAGCACTTGCGAACTTTATTCCAAACCTCCCCAATGTCGAGAAGGCATGACGATAGTTATTGCGCGAGAACAAAACGACGACACAGAGACAAGAAGGACACGAAAGTGTCTTTCGTGTCCTTCTTGTCTCTGTGTCGTCGTTTTGTTCTCGCGCAATAACTATCGTCATGCCATACCAACTAGCCCAAGCTGCCACACTTCTAAGTCGAGAAGGCATTTCCTAAGGGCTTTAACCCTTTTGCTGCAGCTCAGGCTGATAGCTATACTAAAATCACGATGGGCGCAAGTGAAGCCTTTCACTGCGGCTCACTATACTGCTGGTTTCGAGGACTTCACTTTCCTTCGCTTCATCGACAACTTACGACAACATGAACCCCTATAACAAGGTATACCCGAAACCAGCAGATACGGTTAAGAAATTTTAAACAGTTTGCGCCCTATTGCAATTAGCCTTGAGCAACAAAAGGCCCCGCGCAGTATCTCTCTGCCAACGCCTGGCGGGTTAACAGCAGTCCTGCGCTGTGATAAAATAACGGCGGCAGTGGCGGCGAAAAACGTTCTTTTGGACTATTTAGAAGTTCATTTGGACTGTGTAGAAACTCTAGAAGAGTCCCCAGTACGCTGTTCCCGAGGTTTCCTCGGCAGCCCGCGCCCTGGCCACGAGGGCTCTTTGACCATTCAAGACCAAGCAGCCGAGCAGGGCAGCCACCCAGTTGATCGATGTAAACTGGTGATCGATGTAACTGGTGACCGATGTAAATAGAGTACTTCGTACTGGTGATCGATGTAAATAGAGTATTTCGTACTCTACCATGGGAGAGCACTAGGCCGTCCCGTGGGCATCTGATTCACAGATGACGATTACTGTAACAGTACGTCGTGTGTTTAGAGAGAGTGGTTAACGATTTTGAGTACTTGGTACTCTTCCATGGGAGAGCATATAGCCGTCCCGTGGGCCTCAAAACAGCGTCAGACTGAATACATGCTGTGAATGGTTAGTCCGAAAGGACGCGTGCTAGTTCACATAGTGGAAAAGTTTTTGTCGGTGAGCCTCAAATCATGCGGCCGTCAAAGGCGGCCCCGGTGATGAGCGTACTTGTTTGCGCAGTTTTTTCAATAAATAATGCTTACCAGAACGTGGGTTTGTCAGTGATCGGCTGTTTTCAGTGAAAGAATCTGATCTTTTACCCAAGAGTTCTGTCATATTACAATGCCACGTTTTGTTGTTGCCTGGATATGAACGCCCGATCGATGTTGGTGCTTGTTACGAGTAAAGTGTTGCGCTACTAAGCACGTGAACGATTGTCCGATTAGAGGCATGGAAGGATGGAAGGAGCATTGCACAATGCGAAAGAGAAAGAAAGAAAGAGAGAAAGAAAGAAAGAAAGAAAGAAAGAAAGAAAGAAAGAAAGAAAGAAAGAAAGAAAGAAAGAAAGAAAGAAAGAAAGTTGGGCCGATAAGAAAGAAAGTACGTTGGACCAATAGACGAGGCGCAGGTTGGGCACGCAAACTCAAAACTTCCCTTGCCTACATTTTCACGGTAAGATGAGGCCTCCTGATCAATGATTTTTTAGGGCGAAGCTCTTTATAGCGGCACCCGTTCGTCCCTCGCTGGTGTAGTATGCAACAAGTATAACATTTTGTCCTACAAGGTGGTGCTTGTGCGAGATTTCTCCTGTGCGTTGTTGAACAATAAAAAATAGTGCTCAATGTACATGCCCATGGCTGCTAATGGGGAATGAGAGATAGGAGCATTCGGCTTTTAGTTAACGCGCACGCTTCAATCTCCATTAGCAGCCATGTACATTGAGCACTATCTCACAAGAAAGGGTTGCTACGTTATACTCGCTGGGTGTAACTTCCTTAGTTTTAGAAAGGTTTAGCGAGCGTTGAGCCGCAGTGCCATAAATACAATGAACTAGTATATACCATGAACTCGAGGTGGTTAAAGGTTGGAAGAAGACCGGCAGCGCAAGCCGTAAGAAAGTGTGCGTGTGACACTTCTCGTTTAGTCCTTGGAGTGTCCGCTGGATGGCGGTGCTTCTATATGGGGAATATACGATGAAAAGATGCGAGATGGGGGATACTTGGAGTGTTGAATAGATGGACGAACGGACACACAGACAGATGCATGGATGGACGCATGAACGGACGCAGGGGCGGCTGCATGGACGAACGCAGGGACGGACGCACGAACAGACGCACGGATGGAAAGCCACACTGACGGACGCATGGACGGACGGAAGCAAGAACGAATGCACGGACGAATTCTTCACCCCACTCTCCATCATTCACTTCTTGGATATGCTGCCATTTTTTTTTATAGCCACCGGGTGGATCTTTGCGTCACCAACGTCCAACCAGAAGCGCCGCTGGCCGTGATGTCCGAATCCTCCAATGGGGATCCGCCACTGGGCTGCGTCATGATCATCAAATCCGGAGCCGCTGTGCTGGGTTGCACCCAATGACGAGTGGTGTTGCCACGCATTGTGTAAGACTCGCCAGACCGGAAGGCGTCGATTGCTTCAACGGGCTCGTGGGCTGAGGGAGCTCGCTGTGCGTTGCATAAGACAGACCGGCGCCGCCACTTGATGACGTCGTCGAGTTGACCGTGTCAGGCGGGTTCGATCACTGGCCTTGACACAGATTGCCTTTGCAGAGGCATTGACTTTCGGGATGGACTCCCGGGCGTAACAATATCCACGGAGCGAATGATGATGAGTGGGCTAATGCTTTGGAGGGTTTTATCGGTAAACCACGAATCGTCCATCCGTCCGTCCATCTGTATGTCTGTCTGTCCTACCACGCATGCTGAGTGAGTCATCGAACTAGGAGGTCACGTACGAGCTAAGAGGGACACACCCACGGCTTTAGGAACTCCGCCCCTAAAAAGCAACGCGTTACCGCGGTAACACTGTAACGGTAACATAAGAATGAGGAGCCGTGGCAAACAGTATTCAATGTCCGCAATTCCCGTACCTCCACGTGGGTCAGACCTCTCTGTTGGTTTAACCCACCGTGAGAAGGTTACGTTGCGGAAGCCTCATGTCGGGGTTACGCGCTTAGTCGTTTACCCCATCTGTGACAGCTCCAGGCGCACGTTACCGCGACACATACACGTTTGTTGCATCGTGCTCATTCTGTGACGTCCCAGCCCGGAATGCGAATTTTTGTGGACTTGTAAAGAGAGGGGAGGCCTGTATGCAAGTCATCTCCGTTAACGCCGTGCTGCAGGCCTCGGGCCAATAGCCGACTACCCGACCTTGATCGCCGTGTTGACGGACCTTTACGCCATTTATTGTTAGACCTCAAAACACGAAGCAAACCTGCAAACGTATTTTTAACACAGCACAGGCTTTCGTGGGGGAATGGCTTCTAAGCTGTGACATAGAATATGAATACGATCACTCGCGCCAAAAAAAAAAAAAGAACGAACAAACGAATATGAAACGATAAGCTGAATCGACGAGCCGACATTCGCCAGGAGTTGCATACAAGTTTCCGCTTTCGTCAGCTCTCCGACACACAGAGTCACGTGCGACCCACAGATAGTCGAGAAACCAGGCGAGCGACAACGACTGCGCACGAAGCGTTCGTGGTGTAAGAAGTCGTTCTGGCCTTGTTGCTAGTTGCGTTTCGTTTGCGTTTAAACTCGCATTTAAGCGTCGTCTGTTCGCACGTCGGCGTATTCCGCGCGTGTGGGCAGGATACACGTATACCAATAGCGCATCTCGACACATGCGAGGTCACGTGCATTTCCAAGCGTAGGCGTGCGCAATCCTGGAGAGGTCAGGGTGCAGCCGGGTGTTCAAACCCCCTCGAAATTTATTTTAATAAAATGTGGGGGTTGTCACTAAACCACCATACCATTACGAGAGACGCCATAGTGGAGAACAGAAACGAGGTCTTGTTCTATTATTCCATGCAAGTTTATTCAGGCGACACGCCTGCGTTGAGCACTCTAATTTTTTCAAAGTAAAAGCACCGGCCATCTCGAGGCACACAATTAAGTGCACCAAGAAAGAACCGGCATGATGTTCAGTCCGAGCCGTCGCATCGGGTAGATGCACTACTCGTCTAGAACTGGAATAGTGGAGGGCTCCGGAAATTTCGACCACCTGGGGTTCTTTAACGTGCACCCAAATCTGAGCACACGGGCCTACAACATTTTCGCCTCCATCGAAAATGCAGCCGCGGCAGCTGGGGTTCGACTGCGCGACCTGCAGTCCCGAAGCCGACTAGTTTAGTTACTAGACCACAACGGCGGGGCAAGCTATTTATTAACACTTGGAATTCCTTTTGTGTCACCAAGAAAATCTAATGTCTAAGAAGACGTTCTTGTCGCTGTACCAAAGTAAAGTAGCCGCAAAAGAAATAATATCTTGAAAATTCAGCGCGATTATGCGTCCGCTGCAACGTGGCTGTTTCAGTGACACGTCAGCGTAAGCCATCTATTAACAAGGAATTCTTCTTGTGTCACCAAGAAAATCATATCGTGTCTTAGCAGACGTTCTTGTTGAAGCAGCCTCGAAAGAAATAACATTCTTGGAATTCAGAGTGATTAAGTCCACTTGACTTCACAACCTGCGCTGCTCTTTTCTTACCCTTTCTTCTTCTCGCGTGGCGCGTTCCACTCACAATATTTTACATACACGGTTTCACATGACAAATCCCCGATATGATTGTGAGGCGCGCCGTAGTGGAGGGCTCCGGAAATGCCGACCATCTAGTGTTTGCTAAAGTTTGCTGATGTCGCGCAGCACGTGGGCTTCTACCATATTTGCTTCATCGAAATGCAAGCCCCGCCGTCGGAATCAAACCCGCGACCATTGGGTCAGCAGCGCAGAGCACGTGTGCTCAACGGAGCGGCGCCGTCATCCAGGGAAGATCAAAGACGACAGAACACTAAACTGCATGTGCGGACGCGAATAAAAAGACAAAAAAATCAACTACGACGAAACAACAGGGAAAAGGAAAAATAACGCCGCACAGAGTCGATGTCACAGGTTCCGTTTGGATTCGAGGTCACGGTCGCATCGTTTCCTCGCGCGACACGGTTCCAGCCGGATTTGGACTCGGTCCGCGCAGTCTTGCACAGCTTATAGCTCTAGCTGTCCGGGTCACAAACACACAGGTGTGCTCTAAGTCACCGCGTTACGCAACCGTTCCAGCTACAGGCTACAGCGGCGCACGCGCGGCGAAGTCCACGAGGATAGAAATGCCGCACCTGCGATATCCCCGAACGTTGCATTACGCGAAGAAGAAACGCAACAAGCGCCCCACAATTGTCTTGTGCGAGCACATGCGACAAGGCATACACCGATGAGCAAACAGTGGTCGGCAAAAAAAGAAAAAACACCCCTCTCAAACAAGTGTGTGGCTTGAAGGTTGTAGTTTTATGCGCTTTTAAAAGACAGCGAAAATGATGCGAGCGACCGTGTCACTTCCTTTCACTGTCCTTGTTAATTGAACAGCGTTAAACAACTGCAATAGAGTAATATAATAAAGTAACATGGTATGTTACTCGCATAAAGTAACATGGTATGTTATTCCATGCTACCATCCTCAGACAGCCGACGCGATAATTTCTTTGCTGGGAAAACGTATTGAGAACCTAAGAATGAATGCGAAAACTTGCGCGGTACACCTAATCTTTTTTTTTTCTTTATTTAACGCGGTACATCTAATCGTAGCGACGTCATTATCACCTTCGAAGTGAAAAAAAAACAACAACAACACGAAAATGAAACTCCCGTAAGGAAAAACGTACCGGAGCGAATTTCCGTCGCGCTCGATGCTTCGTACGCAACGCGTACAAAGTAAAAAAAAAAATACAGCCCAAATTTTTCGATGAAATCAACTGAAGTCACCCGAGCAGACGTGGTGCGTAGGCAAGGGACGCCACTCCAGAACACAATTCGAAGCAGAAACCGGAGACAGTTGTTCGGCGAGGAATATGTCACACTCAGCTGGCCTGACGCGCGCGACTACGCTCACTGCACGCGTGAGGTTCGCCGGTGCTCCCAGGTAGTGCAAATACAGCAAGCGCTGCTGCGCCCGTGTCACATGTGGCCATAAATGTCGCTGCAACAGGCACACACGTGCATCGCCCAGACGATGCTGTACCAATGTAGTGAGCCAAGTTTCCGATACTGAAAGCAAATACCGAAGGTACGACTCACCGTTTCAGTTTCCAAAGCCAAGTCCACAACACGCACACACGTACGAAACGTTCACCGCCCGCGCGACGGCGAGCAGGACGTCACGTGATACGAACGTTGACGATGTAACTCCCCGTAAGCTCACCAGATGGCTTAAGGCATCGGGCAATGAGCGTTATAGACGTATGCAACAAGTTGTACGAGTGGTGGGGGCAGGCATTGTAACATGTTTTCTCACTTTAGCAAATTATGAAACGAAAAACTATCTCATTTTTTTCTCAGTCTCACCGCACCGGCAAGTGCGATGCTTTTGAGTTCGAATCAAATTTTCGTACTGCGTTTGCCAAGTGCATCACAAAGCTTTTGAGTTGGTAATAACCAGAGTTATTCAACGCCAGTCAATTCTATTAGCAGTGGGGATCCCACAGCTTGTAGAAATCGAGCAGGAGGAGGAATTAATTTTATTCATAACAAATGGAAGTGCGAATCAAAACTTAAATCACGGAGGAAGGAAAAAGGTAAGGAGAGGGCATGCCCAGCCGGCGCAGGGCGTAAAAAGTGTGGCGGAAATGACATCATGGCGGCCATATTCAGACGGCACAATGGCGGCGTTGCTATGGTTACGTGTTGAGCAGCGGAGCTGGTCTAGCAGTGAGCGGCCGTGGCCGGCGGCGGAATGTGTGCCTCCCCAGGTCTCGTTCTGAGCTGTGGCGGACAATATCTATGCTCTGCGCCGCGTTATTGGTTACGCAGTGTTCTCTTGGCTGTTACATTACTCTTAGCAACGTTTACAAATCCCTTTGTCCATCACGGGGTTTCAACAGTGCGTAGAACAAGTGCATATCCATGTGTCGTGCGGCGGATGAAGCAGTTAGTGTTCAGCGAAATTGCGTTGGGCACCATGACGAAGCTGAATGACGACGAACGCCTTGCAGGTCAGTGACGGTTGAGCAGTGCTCCTGCTTGTGACAACGGACGACGCTGTTGAGCCCAGCAAGACGCCGTGAGGACCATGTGCACATACGTAGTTTCGTGTTGTGTGTGTACAGTAACAACTTGCATGTGCGTATTAAAACACCTTTTCTGTTCCGCTTGGTACACTCTCCACCAGCACTGCATGTAGTCTCAACGTAAGAGCAACCACGTTCAACTGTCACTAGCACCGTGCTCAGTCACCACGGTCGCAGAATGCTGACGCCGGTGATTTTCACGCGGAACACGGACACAGTGGCAGGACGCTGCGTCGGCCGCGCGGCAGAATGCAACCGTAGAAGGCGCACGACCGATCGTGTTGTCTGTACAGTTGCTGAATTAATGACGTGAAAGCACTCGCCGTTGTCAGTGCATCTAGCGCGCGTTCTCTCGTAGTTGCTTCGTTGTCGGCGAGCTGTTATTCCCTGTTATTACTCGGACGAAGCGATTTCGTTGAAGCTGTCCCGCTGGCTCTGAGTGATGAGCTCAGTTCCATTAGTTTCGGATCGTCACGACACACGCGCTGTGCAGCCCACGTGCTTTCCGAGCCGGAGAGGGAGTCGCGCCTTCTGCTTCGCATTCATATGTAAACAAGAGAGGAGAATTTGCCTACTCAATATGGCCGACTTCCGGCTTCATCGCGGCTTCACAACGAGTGACGTCAGGGCCTCTCCTTACCTTTTCCTTCCTCCGTGACTTAAATGAATAGACCAGTGTCGCCATCTTTCCTCAATGTTACCACACAGTGCACACAGCACACTAAGCTGCTATCATTTAATCGTCTACGATCTCCAAGGCGATAACCACGTCTTCTTCTTTGTCACAAAATAGACCGATTGAATCAAGCTTTGACGTAAAGTGAATGAAATGTGCAGCTTTTAAGGAAGTTGGCCCACTTAACCATTGTACCATATTGCTTCTTTATTCTATGATCGTACCTCATTGAAGCCTCGCATGTAAGCACGCTACCGAGTTTCGTGTTCTTATAAATATTCGCTATTTACTACAAGTATCCGCTACTCGGCATTGTTAGGTTCATCACCTAACTCTATCAGCATAAGCGCGAATGTTAAAAAGTGGTGCCACCACGGTGGCTTTTCGGTACTACGACTTTCGCGCATCACTGAGAGAACGACCAGGCTTCGAGATCGGTAGGTGAAAACAAAGATGGCAGCCTCCTTCAGCACGAATGCGTCAAACGCAATGACGCTAAAGAGAGTACGTTTTCACATATACGCAGCGTGCTCACACGTTCTAGCACTTTAACCACTGAATGAGTTTTACATCCTTTGCTGCTGGTCTATGTGTTACAGTTCATGCTGAGGCAGGAGGTGCTCAAACTGTATCGTGACACGCTGCGAACGATACGCGCTGTGGACGACGAGCGGCAAAGGAGAGAGCTGCAGATTTGGGCGAGGCACGATGTCGATTGCAACAAGCACGTTACAGAGGAGGTGCGCACCGTGTTTGTTAGAGACTCGTATGGCTCGCTGCCTGGTTTCCTCAAAATAAAACCGTATTTTCTAACTTCCTCACACTTGCAACAACACGCTGGTGGATAAGCACTTAATCTCCTCTCCGTGCTTGGAATAGCGCGATTTTTCATCTCTTCAGAACTTCGTAACATCTCGCTAATTCAGATATGTGACCTCGCAGCTGTCTCACTCCTGTAAGCAGTTTTAATTACCCCCGTTACCTGGTTTGAGCCATAATTACATTCCACACTCCCTCTGCTTACGACGTAACTTGCATGTCTATGTGTAGGGCAAGGAAAATATAGTAGCAGTATGCTTTAATGATGCATGCATATTCTGGAAGCATTAACCCACTCAAACGAGAAAAAAAAAGCATGTAGCCACTGCTTCGAAGCATTATAACCAAAATTAGACCCGATGTTATGGTTAAGCATTGGTACTCGTATCCGTTCGTTATTTCGAAAAGTTTATAGCTCATATGAAGTCTATTTTGCCCTTGTCGTTTCAGGATGCCATCAAGATGCATATTGCCCGAGGGAAACTGGCACTCAAAGAACTTCAGTCATCAGTGCATCTTTCCAAGTAGCTTCATAGCCCATATATCTTAGCATTTTTTTTCTTATTTCATATAAAGGCTAAACTTTTCTAAATAAGTTATTTCCTTCACTCCTCATTAACATTTCCTTGTCACATGCACACACTTCGAAGCACCTTCACTCAAAAAGCAAATGATATAGGCTGTGGAGTTTCACATACTTGCAGGAGTTGGAAAAGTGCCACTGGCATTGTCGTGCGTAATGAGGAGCAGAGTGCTATGTGAAGTTCCAGGGCGAAACAAACCAAGCAGCCTCCCAAGAGGCTTATCGACATTTGGTGCAGGGAAAAGGCAGAAGTCAGACGCACTGAACAACTAGCCTGTGTCAGTCTCCATGTCCTTAAGGCACACGCCATGCTTCCTTCAAAGCGAAAGATAAATGTTAGCAACTGAAGAAGCTATGGGAAAGGATTACCTTGCCACCTGGCTAATATTTTGTCTTTCCACAAGCTGCAAATTGTGTTCACTGGCAGTCAGCATGAAGCTTTGCAGACGTAAAATTGGAGGTCTTGTTGGAGCTTAACGAGAAACATTTGGCGTCTGCATGTTTAACAAAATGCTGTCAGCAAAAAAGTGGCATGTGCTTTAAATCAACCTGGACACAAACCACTATGCAGGCTGTCTGAAGCCCAGGAAACAACGCACTCAATCATTGAGACCCGTGAATATACCTAGCCGCCCATAACAAGGTCTAAGAGCGGGCCGCCGTTCACATGTCAAGCGGTGAGGACTAAAGCATTCTCCGCTCTCTGGACATGCCATGACGTATCGCACAGTCCACAAATTAGGGTTCGGTCGGACATTAAAGAACCCCAGGTGGTCGAAATTTCCGGAGCCCTCCACTACGGCATTTCTCATAATCACATCGTTAATTTGGGATGTTAAATCCAAGATATTATTGTATTCGGTATAATTGGAAGTCTTATGTCGTCCAAGACTTGACAGACGGTGAAACCCAAGAAATGGCAGAAGATATGCCTCTACAACGACCTTTTCTGCCGTTGCACTTTCTTTCACCAGGAATGGACATAAATGTTATTCACCCACAGCATTGTCACACACCATGTATTTGCCATCGCCCAACGCAAATTCAGTGCGGCTGCTGATGGCTGCCACTACATTACGAAGGCGCAGAGCGGGCCTCCAAGCTGTCTATATGATACCTTGCATCAAGAATATGCCAGAGTTCTCTAAGATCAAAGTCAACAGGAAGCACTCTATGTGACTGGTATGTACTGTTCAGCGTCGACACAGGACCCCCTGGATGTCGCACCTCTCTACGCTCCTTTGCGGATAAAGGGTGTTTTTACGGCATCTTTTTTATGGTAACCTGCACAGATCAGTTACTTTCACGGTATAAATCATCCTGGGACACGATGTCACAGGCAACGTTAAAGCACGTCACCTCCCATACCTGGTAGACGTGGCAATTATTCAGCCACTGTTTCGCTACTGTACATGAAGCACCAAAGTTATATTGTCACGGGCTGATTATATACCTGACAATGATAACAATGAAGTGCTGAGGGGAACGTGCATGGACTGCAGCAGCGTTGTACACATTTGCTCGCAAATTTATTCTTTGCATATACTTTATTCCCCTTAACATCATTGGTAGAAGGTGCGGAGTACAACTCACTATACAGCCCCAGGAGCTGGATCTTAGCAGTGGACGGCGCGTTGCAGTTACCATGATGACTGACCAGGCTACTCAATGCCAGCGAGATCTGTCAGCGCCACAGCCGATCGTTGTGGCGCTGCCTCCTGACCCAGGCTCATTTAACAGCACAAGTGGCATAGACGTCGATGACTGGCTGGTTCTGTTTGAGCGCGTCAGCAGCAGCAACCATCAAGATCCGACGCTTATGTTGGCAAACTTCAGCTTCTACTTGCATGGCACAGTAGAACTCTGGTAAGAGACACATCAAGAATAGTTAACCAGCTGGGATGTATGTAAGCAGAAATTACCCTATTTGAGAAACCCATCGGACGAAAACTGGCAGCAAAGAAAGAGTTTGTGACTCGCGCCCAGACATCCACAAAGCTGTACATCGCGTATATCCAGGACGTGTTGGCTTTGTGCCGCAAGCTCAAGAAGGACATGCTTGAGGAGGACAAAGTCGAAACACATCCTGAAAGGAATTGCCAATGATACCTTCAATTTCCTGCTGTGCAAGGACTGCTCGACGGTGGAGTCGGTCATCGAAGCGTGTTATCGCTTCTAACAGGCGAAAAGTAGGCGCATCTTTAACCAATTTGACCACCTTCCCAGCACGGTGGCTACATCCTTCAGCGAATATTTGCAGGATTTGCCCACAATACATCAACCACCAGTGCCGAAAAACGTCACCATGCTTGTTTCCCTCAGTACATGCACGTTTCCCTCAGCACTTTTTTGTCGTCATTCTGGAGTATCTTCACAGCCCGTGACAACATGAACGTGATAGGTGTATGCACAAAGGGGTTGTCACTTTTTGGCAAGCAAAGCCCTATTAATTGTGATTTGGGCCATCGGCTTGATAACACCGGTCCAGGGTAACAGGTATATTTTGTCAGCCAGAAGATGACATTGCAGTTGTTGTGATGCCTCTACAAACTCAAAGGCTCTGTGCTGGTTATTCATGACTTCAGTTTCGCACACCCACCCCATCTCTAAGTGTGGAGCACTTCAGGGACCTAGCAAGTCATCTATCTATGCATCTCGTGTAGTGTAATTCCGCTCACAGTAACAAACCCAGCACAGGCCATAACAAGGCTAGCAATGCTCAAACTGGGTTAAAATGAACGAACGTGGTTTCAAATAATATAATTAACAAGAACTACCAAGAAGTCATCGCAATAATTTTCTTGATGAATGTGCACATTCTGTACTTACTTTGCGAAATAACAGTGTAAAAAACATAATTTTTGTCACTTTCAACTTTGTTTACTATGTGACCAAACTCAAGAACCCAAAACGTACAAGTAAAAATCGTCCCCAAACGTCATGCGATCTTTGCTGTTTGATTCATGTTGGCGATTATGGTGACGCGCATTGCGCAGCCTCGTTTCGGTTGCCCACGAATGTTGTTTGGGCTTCTTTGCGTTGCACAATCACAGCACTTCGCGCTACGAGAACCATCTGCATGAACCGAGTTGTGCCCAAATGTGACCGAATCAACAACAGTTTAATGCCATTCAACAGTGTATGTACTGGCCGAGACCAGAGAACACATCCAAATTACATGATATTCTGAATGAATGGGTGTTGAATTAATGAGCTTTTAATGTCTATATATAGCGTAGATTTTGCACAGCATTACAAAGGCCAAAAGGCATTTGCTGGTACTTGAAAAGTCCAAATGACGTGATGATTGCTGTCATTGGATTATCCACTGATTGTGTTTCCTTCTAGCATATGCTGACAGGAAACACAATCATGCCACACTATTCTTGCATTTCTCTGGTTTAAAGGGCCTTCTAGCAGTGCTGGTTTACTTTTGGTAATACTGTAATCGCTAAAATAAGTGCACAAGTGAAATTTACTGTAAGAAATTTTCACTGTAACATGTAGCAGGCTGTCAATGTTAATCATCTGCACATCATGCAAATGGTGTCTCGTCCTTGCAATTGGCAATACGGTCCTTGCTATCAGCATTACACTCTTTGCTATCTGCAGCCCTTTCAGACACCACTTATGAAGAACTGTCAGTAAATGCATGTCAATCCACATAACATTATTTTGAGGCACCTATTATTTGGTTTAGATAAAAGTTATGTCGTAATATGTTGATTCACAATTCTAATTAGTAAATTGTAATCAAGTATCCGCTTATTCTGCAGTCATTCATGCCCCATTTTTACACAAACAGAATGAAATCTGAGGCTAGAATTGCAGTGCAAATTAATTTTCGATTATGTTAGTTTTGAACAAAGAATGATTATATTTTTGTCCTAGCTCACGGGGAGCAGCACATCTAACTATTCGCCGAACATGGTAGTGCCTTCAGCATTATGACTACATTCAACAGTACACTGCAGACTGTAGTCAAGAAAACGCACATTTAGCATGAAAAAGGTTCAATTCACCAAAAATTCAGTGTATCTCGCACTTTCTTGGCCACTAGTAGACACAACTAGCAAAAGCAAGTGGTGTACACAATTGTGTACACAGTGTCTCAAAGGGTCAAGCACGCTGTCCAAGACCTTGCATATTCTACCCACAACAACAGAAAAGAGTTCCAGCTTGTTCACAAATTTGTTATACACATTTTACTTGGTTACCTAGAAACAAATGTGGACGGCTCTCACAGGCAATACCATCCGATGGCGGAGAAATTAATCATGCTTGCACACAACATCAAAAAACATCACCTGCTTCATCGCCCGTGTAAATTTTTAGCAGTGCAGTAGTTCGACATGTTAGCTTTAAAACATTTTAACGCTATACCGACAATGCAACAGTTAAGGGAGCTATTGTGCAATTGCCTATCTAGTGGACTTTGACTGCCACTAATTGATCAGACCTCCTCCCATTTCCAGTCTTTTTTATGAAATCTGAACAGGCCCTCGCACATGTGCATGATTCACACCAGCAAGCCACATTACTGGTTTAGTTGCTTAGTTGGAGAACAACACAGTGACACTCTGAATGCGAGCTTGCTTCATTCCCTTTCTGAAGGCAAAAAACGGTGCGTTTCAGTACACAGGAGCCTGTTCACCCTGTCAGATAAGTCCTTCTAGAGGTACATATGCATTTCAAAAAATGATGGTGCAGCGGCTTTGCGAGCACCTTTCGGAGAACTTTGCACAAGACAGAACATGACTCATCATTCAAGATCAAGTGATATTCAGGCTTCGGTTTTTCACCAACCTGTGTTTTCATAGTAGCTGCTGGTAGCAAAGGCTTCGTATCGTTTTTGCAATGATTTGCAAGCAGCTGCATATACAGCGCATTTCAAGCTCCGGTCGGCACACCACCGAGACTTACTCCCACGCATGCAAACAGAAATCGCCTCTCTCAAAGACACGGGTCTCAAGCATTGTGCCTCGGTCGAAACTCAAACCACAGCTGCTGGGATCGAACCTGCGACTTTTGGGTCGGCAGCCAAGCAATGTAGCTGCTGAGCCACTGTGGCCACTAAAGTTCAGGTGGTAACCCCAGTGATGAGGTGACAAGGTTAATGGTGCAAAGATCACAAAAGCAACGTCCCAGGACTCTATTCACAGATCACAACGTGCACACGTCGTTCACGTATCCACTGCTTAAGGATGCTAATAAGCATGTTAGACAGCCCCAGTACTTTGCCAAGGCTGTTTGAAAAACATTTATTTACACTACAAAAGTTTTATGTTTATACAGAGTGAAACCACCTCACAGATGGTCTTTAAGAAAACAGAGCACCGTTACACTTCACTCGCATACCCTAGCAGCGTAGCCTCCACTTAATTAACGAGACGATGGGACAAGGTGGGCTTGAAAACTCTGCATGACCCTGCTGTAGCGATTGGTGTAATTAGCACTGTACATTTCTGTGAGCTCACCTCGGTGAACTGCTTCAGACATCAGTCATGCAAGACGATCTTCACAAACTTTCTCGCCTGTAATGTAATTGAGATCTTAATCATCCTCTGGCCAAGCTGCACTCTCAATCCCATATTGCCAAAGCACATCTGCTTTGCAACTTTGCGACTTTTCAAATGCAGTCTTCTGCTCTAACTTTATACGAATGTGGTTGAGCGGTGAGTCAATCTTCGTCCCCTTCGTCATCCGAGAAGTCGTCGAACTCGTCGTCTTCTTCGAGAGCCACTGGGCTTTCTTCCCGTGATGTCGACGGCTGTTCGCTCCTAATCTTGTCGACCGTGGCCTTCAATTCGGCCATCATTAACTGGCGGCACTTGTTCATAGTGCCCTCCTCGCACCAGCCATCCCTCTCGTGACAAGTCGCTGCTTCACGGCCGTCGTTGGCGTGCACCAACTTCTGGACGCTGGCCATGCAGATATCCTTCAGGTGGTAAAACATCTGGCGGTAAGGCGGGAGCTTGCCCGGCAAATAGCTCACCAGCAATTGGCTGTCGAACTTCGTTGACGATTTAGCTGTGGTGTCCTTGCCATGTCCTTGCAGGTAGTCTGTCTGGGCGTGGATGGGCCGCGCATTTGATCCCAGAACCTTGGTCGGGACGAGGTAGGCCGAGCTGCCGCGCTTTGTCGACACTTCGTTGAGCATCATTGCACATGGTGCTGCAAGCAAAGTACTGGTAAATTTTTGCAGAAACTGCAACAACAGTAGGTAGTAAAAACAAGTTACGTTATGACACTGGTGGTCTCTCAGTCCAACGGCTACACGAAGGTTAGAAAGGATACGAATATTTGCATTAAAGCAACAAACAGTGGACAGTACCACCATTCACATCTTTTTTTTTTCCTATATGTGGGGCTGCTTTGCAGGCTGACCATGACCTACAATAATGCTATGGGAATGCAGAACAGAAGGAAAGAAATTTTGAAAAGCTTGACATAGCCCTGTGGTCAGTGATCACTTTCTAGTTTGTTTTTTGCAGAACAAACCTGTCATTATTATTTACAAACGATAATAACCCTTTAAGAGAGTGCCAACAAGACAATAATACGATGTCTCAATTAGTCAACTATCTAACATTTACTCACAGCATCACATTTTAATGTGGTTCACACAATATGTATGCCAAGCACAGTGTTGCTTCGAGCTCTAAGCAAGCAATTCACAAAACTAAACATAGATTGTTGTCGTATGATGGTTGGAACAAAGCATGTACTCAGCATACCTAACCACACCTGACAGGCAGCCAAAGCATACGTTTAGACCATATCACTGCAAATAATTCATGCATCGTCAATCAGTCTGCTCTATTAGTGGATTCACCACATGGGAATTGAGAGCACTCTCCTTTCTGGCACGTTCTTTCCAGATAGCGCATGCGGTAGCCCCACGCAGTTTGGACGCGTGGCATGCATGTTATCCTGAACAGCTATAAGACAGTCAAAGACGTGCATATACGTCAATGCCTGCACTGTGTTTAAAATGTGCACCTCTTTTGATCATTTCTCTTGCTTTCTGTTTGCTGCCACATTTCAAAATCAATCTAATTTTTTTTTCACAGATATGTCGAATGTCAAAAGCGCAACTCCTCATGCAATATAAACAACTAGTACAACTCACAATGTAAAGATATGGCAACGATATGCCCACCACGCGATGCAAAACACCAGTGCCTGACACTACCACATTGTTTCCCATGTTTTTTGGCGGCCAAAAGCATAGTAAAAATGCTATTTGGAGACTGCAGTCTAAAAATTTGCAGCATTCACAGAGGTTTCGATCCCTAAAGATTTATATTAAGGCTGCTTCCACAAACAACATATTATGCTGTAAATAATTTAAATTTCTGCTGCAGCAGGATTCAAAAGAAAGGAAGCGGCTACCCACATGTTTTCAGCCGAAAGTCGAGAATCTGGTAGATCTTTGTTGACGGGTCCTTGCGGGGGTCAAACCCCAAGCGTACCCAGGCAGTACGGAAAGGTCCGTTCACGACATAGTAAGCCACCACGGGCAGAATGAGCTTGAACCGTACTGGCAGTACGTTAAGTTCCACTTGGAGAGCACTGCGTGTCCACAAAGGCCGCTGCTGGAACAGCTGCGAGAAATAAGAGCACACACAGTTGAATCTAGATGTCATAAATATTTATTTTACAAACTTCCTGATCTAGTGAAAAAATTTCCAGGTGCCCATGGGGTTCAATGTTGTCATCAACTTAAATTACCAAAGATATCATGGCAGTAACCCCAATTTAACGAAATTCTTTCAGAAATAGATAACTAAATAATGCACTGATTCCTTTGAATTTTTACACAGATGGAGTGCTTATTACCAACGTGCACTATAGAGCTGTTACGCTAAAACACCCAGCCACCCTAGTCACAATGCGACTGAGAGTTTGGTGAAGCTGCGTGCTGTGCCCATGCACAGAACAAAGAACTTTACAGCTGGTGGCGCTTTAACGCACCAAATGCCACTAGGGGCAAGGGCGGTTCGTTATCCCTGTAAGTGCACCCATAGAAACATGGTGATGGCTTTTTCTAATTTATTGGTTTGTATGACAGATGGCACTGATCTTCTCCTTACAACTGTGTTGATCTATTTGCTAGCCATCTGCTGCATGTTTTCCCTGTCATTTATCTGTACCTTGTCATTACTTCACATGACAGTCTACCGCGCCTGTATCGCCCAGACGTGGTAAAAGTAATAATGTTTACCGTACTACGTCCCAAAACCATGGCATGATTATGAGGGAAGCTATATTGAAAGGCTCCAGAAATGCAGACGATTCTTGTGTGCACTGCCATCACACAGTACATGAGTGGCATCGAACCCACAACTTTCATTTCAGTAGTCCTGCACCATAACCGCTACGCCACCATGGAGGAATGACATGGGAGGCTTCACATTCGAGCGACCTGAAAGGCTCAAAGTCTGAATCGGTTGCAGGGATTTGTAAATGCGTAAACATGCGTTAGTGGCAAATAACCTGTCATAGTAGCTTTTGGATGTTGCCACATCACAAATGTAGATTTTGTATGGCCATAATGTTCCTTTCTCAATTGTATGATTTTTTTATTTTACCAAAATCACTTAAATGAAGTCAACGTTTTGCTAAATTGAGTTCCAACTGCTTTGGAATAGAGAAACAAGTCAAATCTACACAACACAGGTTAAACTACTGTGCTGTCAATGACTGAAGCCTAGTGACTGTTGGGACTGGTGGCGTCCCAGCTACTACTAGATCACTGCAAGTAACAAATGACGACGGAGGTACGACTGTGTTCGACAGACGTTTACCCCAGATATTTACTGCACATGCACACATGGTTATTAAACTGACAGCTTGAATAAGCGTTACCCCACTCCTAATGTGCAAACACATAAGGAGCGGGGTAACAGCATCTTGCGCTGCCTCAGCACCGAGTTCTTCAATCATACCATATGCAATACATATTCGGAAACCCACATAGGCCTGAGTTTAACTGCAGAAAAAATGTGGACATAGAAAGCAACGAACAACACAGGTGCACCTGTGTTGTTCGTTGCTTTCTATGTCTACGTTTTTCGTGCAGTTCAACTCAGAATTAACTACCAACTTGCCCAACAGTCTGTTCTTAAAAACATACCCATGAGCAAATATGCGCACGATAACCACCATACTACCTACCTATCTAGAGAACACATCATATCACCACAATCACTGAAGTATTCAATGTCACTACACGAGTTCCCACAAAAATTAAGAACAGCGCTTTCAAGACCAGTTAAACATTTTGTGGTAAGGTCGTAGCGTCATTTACAAAATGTGAGAAGCGAAATAAATGCACTGTTCTCTTCATCAATGCAGCATTGTTTAAAAGAGCCTGCACAAAAATTTTAAATATCACCGCCATATCCACAATGTGAATGATGCTAAGGGAGTTTGCTAGAAGGTGCACCTGGCATTTCTTGGTGAGACCATCTCTGTAGGAAGGTTTGTTAACGAGCCGGCACATGAAGCGTACAGTACGTCGAAGGTAGCGTTAGCAACATCGATCGGCACCTCAACCACCTGCCCCTAAAAGCCAAACTGGCCACTGCCGTGAGTCAAATGCGTTACGCTCATAAAATGGCAGATGTGGAGCTATCAGGCGTTCTTCAATGGGGTTGAGAGCAGGCAGGTGAGGGGGTTTGGGGGGAATATTGGTACCCACCTGCGTAACACCGTCGTAGAAACTTGGCACATGCTTTTGGCACATGATATCACGATAGGGAGTTTTCAACACCTATCATTAGATAGGAAGTTTCATAAATTAACAGTAGGAAGTCGATAATAGAGAGTTTGGGACTCCAAAGAGCACTGTATGTACTGGAGCATAGAGAGTTCTAAAATGGGGTGCTTCATGCTCACTCTTGGCATACTGCACTAGTAGCAACAAAGTAGCCAGAAAAGCAGCTATGATGCATAATATAATTAAATGTTGGTGCAAGTTTTTTCCTTTCGTAAATGTTCTCTGTAAAAACTTCTATGCAAAGTGTAGTAATAACGAATTGCCTAGTAAACTTAATCAAATCTGTACACAAATCCATACTACTTGCCACCATTAACTAAGACAATGCAGCTTCTAGCCCCACTAAGCTTCCTGTACATGAGATAAGAGAACGTGAGGCCCTATGACAGTATTTTTAATGCATAATGTGATCCTTTGCTCACAAACTGAGTCAATTTAGTCTCGGCCGAGAGTAGCAGCTTTGATGGGAGCCATGATTGTTTCGAGACAAACTTTGGTGCTGGCCTTGGGGCTCTCGCTAAATTCAAGAAACAGAATCACCAATGTGAAGCCCAAACGCGGTTTGAACATAGATAGGTAAACTCTCTCATGAGTCGACTCACTTAGACTGAGATCGCGCCGCAAGTCCCATGTGAGTCAGGTGGACAAAAATTTTGGCCAGACTGAATGCAAGCGAGCTCCACATATTTTGCCACCTTGTGGTTCTATCTACTACTCAACGTAAACATTACTATCAGCTTTATGTCGGCTCACATTTATACTCTCATCTAGCAAAACAAACTTCAATGCACTAGCGCTTGGAGGCCATCTCAATATTTATGAATCAGAGGCACGAATTATGAGAATGGTAAGGAAGGGGAGGGAGGGGCAGGGGGGGCATGCGTTTTTTTACCTCACCCCAGAAACTCTTTCACAGGAAGTTCCTGTTAAAAAGAATATCTCGTTTCAGTGATTTCTTTTAATAAAAATGGCCTTACTAGGTCGCGACAACTTATCACTGTTATTTGAAGGTACAAAACAGAAAAACACTGAGGAGACCATGATGATGTGTGGTGTTTCATGGCGCAAGGGCCATTTGATGGCCAAAGAGTGCCAGGTCGTGGGTCAAGAGAAGCGAATAATGGTTATAATAGGTGGCTGTATAAGGGCCTTAACATTCATCGCACTAACGTGGGTAGTAACATAGAAGCATTAAAATCATGACAGTGACATGAAACATGTGTAGTGAGAATGAATGACGAAAGATTGTAATAAAAGCATGGCGCAGATGTAGCCCCCGCAGCAGCGACCTCAGTTCAGAGGTCGTGCTACGGAAGGCCCGGGTATATGACATGAAAAGTACCTAAGTCTCTTAACAAATTTAACAGCGATTTATGAGTAAAAAGTGGTTCCTTACCAACAAACATTGCAGGGTGAAGCGGAAACTGTTACGTAAAAGTGTTGTTTTCTTAGCGTGTCTAATTCTTTGCACTTGGTTAAAATGTGTATCACTGCTAGTGCTTCGCCACATCTCTCACACAAAGGTGGACCGCCACCGGACAACAGGTATGAATGTGTAGTGAATGTACGTCCTGTCCTTAGTCTTGCAAGTGTTACTTCTGTGCGTCGCCATTTTGAGAATGGTGGCCAATGACCAAGTAGCAGCTTGATAACATCCAGTTTATTATGTGTGTGTCTGTCCCACAAGCTCGGCCAATAGGCCCTGAGTTTTGTTTTAGAAAAGGATTCAAGTAATGTGCAGGAATCACTATTGATCTACTGGCAGCTGTTTTTTTGGCGGTTGCAGCTAAGTGGTCTGTCAAGACATTTTCTTGTATTTCACGGTGTCCTGGCACCCAGCAGACTATGAAATGTGTATTGAGTGCGTACACTGTGCACAGGATTGAGTAAAGGGAGATAAGAATAGGGTCTGGTTGCTTTGAGTGTTTTAAACGCTTTCACAATGCTCAGGAAATCTGTGTATATTACCGCACTTTGTAATTTTAGTTGTTTTATGTGTTTAAAAGCTACCAGTATAGCATAAGCCTCTGCTGTGAAAATGCTGGTGTTCGGGTGCAGAATACCAGCATCTGTCGCTTTGTGCGTCTACTAGAGGGAGTGGATATGCTTGTTTTCCTTTTACTCTTCTCACCCTGTTCCATACTTTACCCTCTTGTGTATCTGAGGTGATGCCCGATAAAAACGTATGCCAACCTTCTTTTCTAGCTTGTCGGCGCGTCCTTCTGCCTTGGGACTTAATATTCTTAAAGTTTATAAGATTCTTGGACATCGGCGAGTTTCGAAGCAATTTCCATGCATTGTTTTGTTTTTTCCATGCATTACGACACTCTTCGTTCCACCATGGAACACGTCGTTTGCCTGAGAGTCCGCTTGTTAGTGGAATACACTTGGTTGTAGCGTCAACCAAAAAAAGCAGTGAAGTAATCTACAGCAGCCTCTATGCTTAACGCACTCATCTCATTCCAAGTTAAGAGAGTAACTTTTTGATACTGTTCCCAATCAGCTTTTTGGGTGAGCCACTTGGGAACCTGTGGAGGACTATCATTTGCAATTGTGGTGCTGAGAACTATAGAGAAATGATAACTTCCATATGGATTATTGATGACTTTCCATTTGAGGAGCGCAAAAAGCGATGGAGATGAGATTCTAAGGTATATTGACGAGTACGTGTTGTAAGTGATATTGTAATATGTTCATGTTTTGTGATTCAAGAGACATGCGCCAGAAGAGAAAAGGAATTATTAAATTAGACGACCTCGAGCATGGCACCGCGAGTCTCCCCATAAACTGCTATACACATTGAAGTCTCCGAGAACATACGGCTCTGGAGGTTCATCAATTAGAGACTGGAATTCGTGTTTATTAAGTTGGTGATGCAGAGTTATGAAAATACAAATTGTCACTAGTTTTTTTAATATAACACCTCGAACAGCCACTGCCTCAGGAGATGTTTGAAGCAGTAGATGTGTACAGGCTGTTCCATTATTAACTATAATGGCAACACCATCGGATGACGCGACCGCATGATCTGGGTCCTTTCGAAAAATAATGTAATTGCGTAAGAAGTTGGTGTGTTTAGATTTTAAGAGTGTTTCTTGTATACACAGCAGAGTTGATGTGTGTTTGTGTAAAAGTTTCTGGATATCGTCGAGGTTCCTTAACAGTCCTGTGACGTTCCATTGTAGTATTTGTGTCATTTTAATGATGTGTGGTGCTGTGTGTACAAAAAGTGTTGCCTTAGATTGCAGGGCCTTTGGAAGGCCCTGTATTTCGGAGTTTTTTTTTTTTGGCGTGCTCCAAAGAGTTGTGCATATCATTCGGGGCCTGAGTCACCGGAGGAGTGGGACTTGTATCCATTGCCTCTTTTGAGGTGGTGGATGGTGCCTGCTCGGCAGGCACATTCACAGAACTTTCAAACCTAACTGTGTTTGCAGTGGTCCGGGTTCAAGCAGACACTGTAGTCTGCTGGCCCTGTTTTTCAAGTAGCGGAGCAGTACAGGCTGCTCCAGCCGGGGGCGCTGATTCAACCACTGCAGCCACACTCTGTGTGACATTCGCGGGTGCAGAAACATGTGACGCTGTGCCATGGCGCGTCACATCTGCGAAGGAGGGATAAGAGGGGTTGTGATGTACGAAACGCTTACGTGCCTCTTGGAATGACAGATTGAACTTGACCTTGAGTTCTACTATTTGTTTCTCTTTTTTCCATATGGGGCATGATTGTGAGTAGCCAGGGTGATCTCCTTCGCAGTTCGAACAATGAGTTGCTTCTGAGTTGCAGTCATCGAATATGTGTTGAATAGATGCACACTTCGCGCAAGTGGCGCGCCCTCTGCAACTCTGCGATTCATGCCCGAAACATTGGCACTTGAAACATCGACGAGGATTGGGCATGTATGATCTTACACGCAGCTTGAAATAGCCGGTTTCTATTGATTCTGGAAGGCCACTTGTTCTAAAGGCGATTATTATGTGTTTTGTAGGGGTCTGTTTCTTGTCATGCCTCGTCATTATTCTCTATACCTTCACGCTTTCATCTTGACATCCTTCTAACAGTTTGCTTTCGCTCAGATCGATAAGGTCATCATCAGAAATTACCCCACGGACAGTGTTCATAGACCTGTGTGGGCCCACTGAAACAGGAGTGTCCCCAGATGATACAATTCTGGATAGTTTGTTGTACTGTGCTTTGTCTCGAACCTCCAATAGGAGGTTGCCACTTTCCATCTTTGTGATTTCATATCCTGGGCCAATTTCTCCCGTTAGAGTTTTTGACACTAGGAACGGTGAAATTGCTCGGACTTTCTTCTTTTCGTTTTCACTATGAATGACATGATACTTTGGGAAGCTCCCCTTTGGTTTGGTCAGGGTGACTGCTTCTTCGGTGCGCCGCCTTTTGAGGGAGCGATCAGGAAAGGGGGGAAAAGCATTTGCCATATTATGGAGAGTATTTATTTCGGCGGCGATGGTGGTTACCCACCACCGAGCCCAATAAGGGGACGCTACAAAGTTAATTCACAAACACTTGGAGATGCCAGCCACGCATCACCGCTATAACCTAATGTATTTACCCAAGATTAAATACCTACGCAAGGTTAACCCTCGCCGCCAGGAAATTTGGAAGTAAATGGAAGAAAGAAGACGACAGGACAGATAAAAAGTGTGAGTAAAAGTTGAAGATGAGGAAAGAGAGAGATAGGAAGAGGTTACTGCCGATTTCGCCTGGGTGGGTCAGCCCAGTGGTGCCGTCTGCGTGAAGCCGGGGCCAAAGGGGTGTGTTGCCTCTGCCGGGTGGCCGTAAACGTCCTATCACCCGGCATCGGCTCAACCCCTAGGATTCTCTTTTCCTGGACACAGCTAAGCCACGCACGACAAGGCCTGGGAGGGAGTCGAACCCCCCTCCCACCCCATTGGCTCGGGTCCGTAGTGTTGCCAAGCACCAAACGCCTGCTTGCGCAGACGCCCCTGTGGGGACCAAGGAGACCACTAATTATGTGGCATATTGGTGTTAAAAGATTATTGGCACTATGGCAGGGGTGGAAGTAGATTTCAGTGTTTTGAAGCAGCTCAGGAAGCAGGAATAATGCTGTTTTGGGGCAGCTTTGGCGCAGTAAAATGGTAGCTTTAGAGCCAATTGGAAGCAACTTTTTTAGGGTCAAACATCATTGTCAATTGAAATTATTTAGAACTGCTAAAGGAATTTTTTATATTTTCACTAAACATTCAGTACTGATGAGCTGACCAGACTTACCACCCACAAATATGTGTGTGTTCACATGCTCCCATCATTGAACATCACAGCAGACAGAGAAATAACTCCGAGAAAACAAGGGATAAGCGATGCTTATCTCTTGTTCACTTGGCAGAAGTTTGAAATCCACACGCTAATTAAACAAACTACTTTGTTCATCTGTGCTCAGTATGGAGCAGAGTGGGGACGAGGACTTCATACGGCGAATCCATGCGCTTGGTACAGTGAGCCGCCCGGCAGAGACGGCGTGGGCAGCAGAGGTGCCACGTAGCATGCAACTAACCAGGAGATGATCGAGTCCACGCAACCGCTCTGTGTTTTAATGGAAGTGTCAGTTGTCGTTTGGTGTAAAATAGCAGTAGAGAAGCGCACATATGTATCCCGGAAAGTGAACAATATCTGCTCTGCAACTACTGTATCTTAGTCGCTGCGTATTTTGGACCCTGTAACAGTTTTGAAATGCTCCTTGGCATCGCCACTGCGCGCTGTAAAACGATCGTGCAAGAGTGCCAGCCCAGTTTTTTTTTGGCACTTTGGCAAAAAGGAAGCAAATACTTTGGTAAGAACTTTGGGTAACAACTGCTGCGATACAGTATTTGTTTATTGGTGGTGATGGCGCACGTCAGAAGATGCACATTTGTACCTGTATACGCACATTGCCGTTTAGTGCATGATCATGCCGTGTTCCCAGCAGGGACAAATGATCGAAGTTTCACTGCATTACTAGATATCAATTCACACTTACTCATGGTGGTGCCACCACCACATTTGAGGGGAAACCACGGCAATCACAGCGATTAGACGAGCACTAGCAAGCCCCACGGATAAACCGCATTATGTACGTGTCACCAACGAACTACCCTGGACATGAGTGCGGCCACTTCCTTTGTGTAACCGACCCTCAGTGCTGCTCGGTTGACAATAATAGTCAGCTGCATTTGGTGGTTTACGCTTCCAATTGGCAATTATCGCGGAAATAGCCAATTATGTGCAGCCTGGCGCGGCAGGTCAGATTGACGCAGAATGGCACAATTGGTGCAGCACTTCCGCACCTGCACTATGGTCTCAAAGCTAATCATACGTTGACGGGCTCAGAAGTTAACTCTCGAAGACTAAAATAGAGCTTTTGAGTCTGAGTGTCAATGAGCCCTGGTGAGTAACATCTTGGCGAGTTTAAGTACGAGTGGGTCCAGTTAAAAAAATGCTTTAGCGCACCCGAGTTCAAGTGAGTCGGGCTGAGGGAAATTTTTAGTGATTAGGTCCATTGAAGCACGAGTGAGCCCTAAGGGCTATATATATTTCGTTAGTGAATCTGAGTTAGCTCAACATTTTTCGCTGAGCTCTGCATTTGGGTCTCACGAATATGCAGCGGCTTCTACTCCATTTCTTTGGGACCCCTATGAAAGCTTTTTAATAACTCTGGCTTCAGCAGTCACACCACTCAATGCTGTCAATGAACGGCAGAGGCTTATGTTTCAATCACGACTTCGCCAAGGAGAATGAATCATTGGAAGTTTTCTGACGACCTACTCCTGGTTGTGGCACCCATATGACAGACCGCACAGCCTCAGAGATCTTCTCACTGAGAGCGCATTCATGATATAAGCTACCTGCAGAGTTCACGTGCTTCTTACGATTGCATACTAAGCAATGACGCTGCTAAGAAAACACTTAACTATATTCCCCACATCAGACAGTGGAACAATTAGCTCACGTGTTCACAGGAGGCCCGAGTTACGATGGGTGAAATTCTCAAGCTATGTACAGAAAGTTGCAGGGCCCCTTTCATAATGATGACAGAGTGGGCCCCAAAGTACTAAACAATCTAGAATTATGCTGACATGACAAAGTCGTAACAGTGGTGAACTGAACACACGTTCTGACATTCCTTAAACTAGCTCGCATTTCAAGGCTGCTGTGGTGGTATAGTGGTTGCGGTGCTCCAGTGCTGACCCGAGGGTCACGGGTTCAATATGGACCACGGCGGTCAAGTTTCGATGGAGACGAAATGATAGAGGCCCCTGTACTTGACGCTCCGGGGCACGTTGAAGGGCTCCAGGTAGTTGAAATTTGCAGAGCTCTTTACACATAATCATGTCACCTCAGAATAACATTGTGTTTTTTGCACATAAACCAAAGGAGTTATTATTATTAGCCCACGCTTCATTTTCAAGGAGAGCGATGTTCCTATAACTCTCCTTCGTTCGTGTCTTTTTCGGGCAACCCAAATGTGTGTTCATTTTTCCACAGTAGCAGTGTTTATGAGTTGGCAACTTCCCGATTGACTTCAGAACTAACGCTGCAACAAAATAACTTACATCAACTTCTATCAGTCTACCAAAAGCCAGAACTGCGCTGGTGCTATTAGTGACAGAAACTTATGAGTTTGCTCTCAAAGAGTTAATGCATTGAGCAGAAAAATGGGCAAGCTTAATGAAATGCACGTTTTTTTCCTTCACTCTTAATAATGTTATCAGTGTATGAGCAAGCCTCACCGCTTGAACCCTTTGCTTGATGTTCACATCTGGAGGACGCCATTCCAACTGTTTCCAGGCCTCTGGATTTGGCTCGGTGGGCACGTCTTCCTCGTCGAAATTTAGGAAGCAAGCAAACTTCACACGGCGGTCACGAGCTGTAACACGTCACACACACACACAAAAAAAAAAAATGATTTTACCTAGCTACAACCATTATGAATGGGTTTTCATCACAATAGCTTTCTACTCAATTTCACGATTCTAGTGAAGCCAGTTTGTTTCACGATCCCGTTAAAAATGCAATTTGTCAATGGCTGCTGTTGTCCACAACAAAGTGCGGTCAACTTCACCTGATTAGGCAGGTTGAATGGAGCACATCTATATTTAGTTAGCACAAGAATAAAAGGTTTTGCATTAAAGGCACACTAAAGAGCAAAACGACTTTTATGGTAATAGTAAATTGCTCTTTCGTGGTGCCAAAAACACCAGGCTTGCGGCAAGCCGACGATTAGCAAGCAAGAAAACGTGCAAAAAGATGTGGGTGACGACACTACAATGAAGTTTGTGTCCCATTTGCAGTGACGTCACATACGTAATTTTGACGACACCTACTGAGGTCTATGTAGTTTGTAACCAGTGAAAACCATGTGAAGTGTTCTCTGAGAGGGCCCCACAATAGACATACCAAGTTTTAATTAATTCTGTGAAGCCAATGATGCCAAATTACGATATATACGCTTTGTGATCTATGACTTCAAGTGTGAAGATTTCATCGCAAAATTTGAAGATTAAACTGTGAACTTGCTTTTCATTTTCATTACTAAGCCTATGATGGTGAAATCAAGAACATTAGTGTTGTCAGAATACAAGTGTCCAATCAAAACCAATTCATTGTTTCTTTTAGGATTCATTTAGGTTCACAGCCTTACCTCATTACTGTTACCTTAAAGGAATAGTTAAGAGCAAAAAATGCTTTTATTTGTTAGTAAAGTAGAATTTCACAATTCTGAAAACACCACTCTTACTGCAACGCAATGGTTGGGAAGCGAGAAAACGCGCAAAAAGAAAATACGAGTAGAGGTGCCACCTTGCGATTCCCGCACTCAAACCCCGGGCCCGTGATGACGTAGATTTTGAAGGTGTCTTCTGGGTCCTGCATAGCTTACCATCAATAACAATTAAGTATATTGTCATCTCTCGGTGCCATAGACCTAGAATACGATGTTTGAGAAAATTTCATCGAGCCAATGTGGCAAAATACGAAAATACATTCTGAAAATTTTGATGTCCTGCACGGATATTTCGGCGCAAAATTTTAAAATGAGACTTCAATCTCAATTTTCTTCGCTAATAATCAACTTGCGATAATGAAACATCTGGCATTAAAGTTCTCAGAGTGTAGTTTGTGAATTTAAACCACAAAATTGTTTCTCTTTAGTGTCCCTTCAACACTGGTGCGAAAATTTAGGAAAGCAGAATATAGACTACATGTGCGAAACAGTTTCAGTGAACATGCTTCTAACCTATGGGAAGGCAACAGTATTTTTGTACAACAACACCAATGCACGTAAAAGATTTTTTTTTATATACATGAAGCCAATACTAAACAATAACACACAAACAAAATGCTAACTGAACCTACTACGGCCTGCAGATTCTCACAGTCTCTTCTCCCAATGTTGAATTAATGATCGCAGTATACCCTCTTACCTGCTAACATGTCTACGCGCGGTTGCAACAACTTGCCCGTCTATGAAAAGTTTTGTGAATTCCCCTCACACATAGAAAACCTATTTGAGTCTCAAACCTGTGACATTAACATGCAATAGCTAAAGCAGTACAATACCATTCGAGGACTTCATTCCACCCCATAATGGCTTTATATGTGCTACACTGGACAACAATGATGATATTAAGATTGTGTTAGAAGTTGTAGGAGACTATCAAAATGAACCGAAATCAGAAAGAAAATGGCAACAGTCAAGGATCACTGCAAGCGAGGGTGGAGAAAAAACAAATAGAATATGTAGACGTTGCTAGCCCAAATGCGCACGCGGGCGAAATCATAGGCATCGACACACATGGCTTCGAACTGGCTCGTCAACCAAAGAATAAGCTGGAGCTGTCGCATCGGTGGCACCTTCTCGTAGCACAGAACTTGACCTGAATTTCCTCACTGCTTTCATTGCCCAACTGAACAGTAGCCTGGATAATCCGCCTAGTGGGTACGCATTAATTTTTGATAGAATATGGTGTGCACAAAAACACTAGAAGCGAGAGGAAAACATAGGTCACCACCTGCGTTGTTTCCATTTTTCTTCAAGTGCCCGTATTCAAGTGTAAACCATGCTTTGTCAAAATACACCTGAGCAGCGTTGAGAAGGTGAATCAGTTTACTGTTAAGCAAGAAACCAACGGTTGTCTACCATGTTCTAGTCAAATGAGGGAACACCAGCCAGACTTTCAATGTCTACAGGAATTCTACACAAACAGACCGGTACTTACATTTTAACTCAGTTCATCCGCATTCACAAATATAACCTGTTCCCAAGCACCAGTACCTACATTTCACTTCAGTGCATCCGCATTCACAAATACCTTCTGTCCAGAGTGACCCAGGTTGGCGAACTGATTCGTGAGCAGACTCACTTGTACTCACTGAGACTCACTGCTCGATCAATCTGAGTCCGAGTGAGTCCGGGTGCGTAATATTTCGGTGAGTTTGAATCCGAGCGAGTCCGGCTGAAGATAATTTTCGTGGTTGTGAGTCCGACTCGGAACAATTTTCGCGAGTCTAAGTGCGAGTGAGTCCAAAGGGCAAGGTATATCTGTTGAGTGAGTCTGAGCGAGTTCCATTTGCTTTTGCCAACCTATGCCAAGCGACAAATATTTTTACAAGCCACGACGACTACAACCGTGACCGTGAAAGCAGCTCTGGATAATTAAAAATGTATAGATAATTCAAGTCCTTCTCACCCTCAGTATTGAAACAACTATCGCTGCCTCATAGGCAGCCTTCAATGCAGTCTCTGAAAATGGGAATAGCCGTCCTGTATGTATCCAGAACAAGTGAGATCATCGCACACATCATGCACAGGTTTATCTATCGTCGAAATCGCACATGCACTAACGCAGAAGCTAATAAACGCCTTAGTAAACGTAAAGGACAAGCTTCTGAGTGGAAATTTCCCCAGTGTTGTTTACGGCATAGTTGCCATGACCGTGACAACAAGTACTGTATCGGTGAGACAAGAGACTTAAAAAAAAAGTGAAACAGCGTAGATATGACGTTATGAAATGAAACGTGCCCTCTAATGCCCTTCTCGAACATGTGTAATCTACAGGCCACAATACTGATTGGTCAAGTGGGCGTGTTATGGTGAAAAAAAAAATCTTGTATAATGCCTGTACCTGGAATCTTTGCATACACAGATGAGTATGCATATGCTGAAAGGGAGCTACAGAACACCGCCAACGGTGTACCCTCGCTGCTTACATCACATACTTATGGGTACTTGAGTAAGCTGTGTCATTCTTATGGCCGTTATTGCGAACAAGACACCCGTATGGGGAGTCGAAGTGTAAGTAAACAATTTGTTCTTTACCTTGTGTATCCCTTTCCACTAACAGCATGCGCTTTCTCAGCCAGAGACAGGTTGCTGTCAAACTTTGGAATTTTTCCTGTTTTTTTCACGACTAAAACAACAAGAAGGAAGAAAAAAAACATCACGAACTTGGCTCAGTTTCTTATGGCGTGCCTTTGCGTTATTCCGCAATATATTTGCACTCATTTCTCAGCTTCAAGCCTCACTGCAAGTAGGGCGACTTACTTCGGCCAATCATGGCATTTCTCGGACGGAACGGTGGCCCCGACGCCAGCTCACGTCGCTTTGGCTCGTCTCGCAGAGCCTGTATTGACATGGTGTCAAGACGAGAGAACACTTGGGGCAGTATGAAGACCGGCGCGTCTTTCATTAGCCAGTCTGTTGATGACATGGGCGGTGGAATGAGCTGGTCGAGCAAAGACTCGTACCCAGTTCCATCTGCTTTTCTTCTCATGGGTAAATACTGGAAATCCACCATGCCTGAAAAGAAACACAGTGGTGAACAAATGCACAGAGAAATGGAAAAGTTGAGGACACTGGAGCATTACCTTCAAGAGTAGAACATGATAAAGTAAATAGGCCCAGCACGCACTGCCTTCAATGATGTCACAAGGAAAGAAATATTTGTGTATGTAACAAAGGCCGTTCTAAACTGTTTTAGAATGCCTATTGCAAGTAGAGTTGTGAAATGTCCACTAAACCATAATTAATTCTTTTGCGAATTGGTAAAGTTCCACTACGTGCTCGTAAGGTGCCACGCACACCTATACACTTTGTAATGGGTATGTGGGCAGCTTCAAACCAAGCACTTGTCACTCAATTCTTGTCAACCACTTGTCAACTAGCATTCCTTGCAAAATACTGGAGCACATTCTTTACTCAAGCATTGTAAAATTTCTCGAAACTAACTCTTTTTTTACCAGCGCCCAAAATGGCTTCCGCATAGCTTTCACTTGTGAAACCCAACTTATTTCTTTTACTCATAAACTTAACATCATCCTTGATCGTTGTTCACTGGCAGACTGTATTTTCTTAGATTTTTCCGAAGCGTTTGAAAAGGTATCACACAAGCTATTACTCCTTAAACTAAGCAAATTAAACCTAGGTCGCGATCTTTTAACATGGCTGGAGCACTTTCTCTGCAACAGAACGCAATTGTTTCCGCTAACAATTGTAACTCCCCTTCTAGTACTGTTCATTCCGACGTCCCTCAGGGTTCAGTTTTAGGTCTGCTTTTGTTTTTAATATATATTAACGACCTTCCGTCTAGTGTTTCTTCTAACATTCACTTATTCGCAGATGACTGTGTAATATTTCGTGAGATTAACGATATAAATGACGATCACATTCTGCAGACTGACATGAACGCAATTTCAAACTGGTGTGACACGTGGCTAATGGACCTTAACACTACCAAATGTAAATCAATGTGAATTTCTCGGTCCTTATCTAAACCTGTTACGTACTACCTTAACTCTTCCCCTCACGAGTCAGTCACTTCTTATTGCTACCTTGGTGTTCATATTACTTCCTGCCTTACCTGATCACTTCATATTAACACGATTATCAACAGTGCTAACGGAACGTTAGGGTATCTTAGGCGCAATTTCTCTTCCGCCCCTATGTCATTAAAACTAACGTTATATAAAACATTAGTCCGTAGTAAATTAGAATACGCCTCTTCCATATGGGATCCCAGTACTGATAACCTAATCAGTTCCTTAGAGCTAGTACAGAATAACTCCGCCCGTTTTATACTGTGTAACTACAACCGTACCACTAGCAAAACGTCCATGAAAAACACACTGAACCTTCCTTCCCTTGCATCCCGTCGTCAATTTTCTTGCCTATGCCAGTTTCATAAATTATTCCATCACAGTTCTCATTTGCGCAACGAACTCATACATCCACCAGTGTACATTTCCTCACGAGTAGACCACGTTCACAAAGTTGGAATCCAGCCCTGCCGAACAACAACTTGCCTCCAATCCTTCATACCCCGCACTTCAAAAGAATGGAACCACCTTCCCGGACTAACAGCCATCGTTGTCGACCACCAACTTTTTCGTACCACCCTAGCTAATATTACCCAGGAACCTAACAGCCTGTATCATTTCATCAATTTTGTATTTGACCTGTATATTTGTAGCCACTCCCCTCTTTATGAGAACCCTCATGCCCTCAAAGCCTCAGCTACCCTCAGGGCCTCTGGCCTTGAGGGTAAATAGAAATAAATAAATAAATAAATAAATACACACCTTATAATCCCTGGTGTTATTCTAAGATTCTGTCACATAATATTACATGGCTTTAGACTTCGAAGCACTACTATGGAGCATGGCTCCATAGTAGTGCTTTACCTATCTTGAACTTTTGCTGACAACCAAGGATGCTGAGACTGAAATTTCTGCAAAGCGAGCTCTTCAATTCTCTCGCATCTAAAACAAACCGCCCTCCAAAAAATTGTGGACAAAGAACACATGTGGCAGCCCAGCCACTGGGCTTTATCACGAGTTAAAAATTGCTTGAAATGCAGCCTACACATTCATGGTTGTGCTGAACCCACTCTACATAAACTAACACAAACAAAACCCAGTTTGAGGAGGCAAATCCTGTAGTATACATTTGGCTCAGTAATTTTTGCGCGGTTGATTACGTGTAAAATGACACGCGTGCCAACTCAAAATCAATATTCCGATTTACGGTAGAATAGCAGTTACACTACTTCCCGCTAGCTTCTTAACTATGTCACTTGTGCAGTGGAACAAGTAAGAGCAGGTTACACTGCGTGAAGGCATCTCCTTTGATGACCACTTACATGTCATATCTTACAGGCACTTTTTTGCTCATTGTGATGTAACTCACTTAATCGATTCTACCTCTCGCGTACATGATTAATGAGTATTGCGTTCACTTCGTAAGACAGCCAACCTTTTTTTTTTTTTTTTTACACCCCAAGAAGCTAAAATGTTGAGTTACTAATCCCTCGAGCGCGGGTTCGCTTACCAGCCACAGGGGCCGCATTTAGATGAGGGCCGAAATGCAAAAGCACCTGTGAACGCACGCTGAACAGCTGCACGCAGTCAAATCGTGCCTAAATCATATCGTCGCTTCGGCACACAAAACCGTTTAGCTAACGTTCTCTACGTTCACAACGCCCGTGATTCCGGCAATGTTGACCGGCGGGGACTCACCACGAAATTTGTAGGCCGTAGAAATGGTGCCTTCGATTGTCACGGTGTACGGTTCATCCGTGTTGCCGCGGTTCTTCTTCACTTTCAAGACGAGGCAGGACACGTCCGTATTGTTGCCGTAGGCGCTCTTGCAGTACGGATCTTCCGGCCTGAACTTCATCTCTAGCCTCCGCGTCGGGTCTGCGTAGGTCTAAATGAGAACGCGACGAAACGTTAGTTTCGGACTTCCAAGCGCACAGCACCACTCATGCGTTCGTTTCGCGGACTTACCTTGGAGATCTCTTCAATGCCACCGAGGCTTTTCATCATTCTGTCCGTGTTTTTAACAATCGCCGGGTACTCGACAAGTACGAGCTTCCGATCCTTGAACGTCAGTGCCGTCATGTCGTTCTGGTCCAAGATTTGCGCGACTCGTGACTATTTCATTAAGCGCGTAGATGACGTTAGAACAATGTGGCCTTGTTTTGACTCGCTACCACTATACTTCACTATGACAGCTAGCCATTAAAACAGCGCTATCACAGAATCAGTTCCTCTTCGGTTTATTGGTGGCGACTGAAAAATGTCTGAAACATGCTCGAAAGTCTTGAAAGTAAGCGCTGCGCTGCGCCATTACGGTTTCGGGCGATGTTGATGTTGGTGCGACTTCACTGCAGTCAGCAATCAACTTATTGCAAAACAAAAATAAGAAACTCCACTTAACAAACAATACAGTTTGTTTACCTTGTAAAGCTATTAAGTTTGTTGTAGTAAAAACCAGGAAAATATTCAGCATCACTGTTTTATAATACAGTAACAGAACATTAAGCGCTCACATCAGCGCGTGATTTAAACATCATTCTGACCAGCTGTCTCGTTATGTTGTCCTATAAGTATTATGTATTGCTCGAAAGCAAGCAATAATGGTCCTGAAGTCGTAAAATTGCACTTTTGGTCTCAATAAACTTTGGTGGTGCAGCACTACAGCACGTTTGAGACTTCGATGGAACGCCTATGCTCGAAGATGTGTACGTGTAAGCGCAGCACAAATGTGTGTCCAGAGATTTGACCCCAGTCCAATGTGTACTGAATGAAAGATGTAAAAACAGCTTTCTGTGAGTGTATGGCTTGCTTGCAAACTTGGTTGTATCATATATGTATAGTGCTGTGAGGACGTATCAAACACATTGGCGCACGCACGAGGAGAGGGGGTGGGGGGCAAACAACACCAGTAGTCTACAGATGGTGTTGGGGCAGATGGGTCGCCGTTCCTACTGGTCACGTAAGAGAAGGGTGAGTGCAAACTTCCAAGTCTGCGCCACACGTTGACTTAACAGAGGGGGAAGCGCTGTGGGGTACATCCCACATTCTCTTTCCCTTAAGAGGAAGGAACCTTAAATGACAACGCCTGTGATTCAACACGCACCAGCAAAATAAGTTCGCATGCGTATTCAGTGCGCATGTGATCCATTCACTTTTTCCGTGTGCTCCTCTTTGCACGCATAACGTTATTCTATGATGAATCCTTACCAATCAATATTTAAAATATAATTATGATTGCTATTTACCTATCTGCCATTTAATATGTTACTCACCCGTGTTCAATCCACGAGACATTGCAGGCGTTCACATGTTTTTGCATGTGGGGAGACAGCCACATTAGAGCATATCTTCAGCACGTGCCAAGCCATGGAGTACTCCACCCTACTTTCACCTTGCCGCAGTGGGACACGCTTCTACGCAGCTTCACGCCTAGTGATCAGCTCACGGCTGTCCAGCGGGACCCCGAGGTGGCCGCCAGACTTGGCTTTCCGGTCCCTGCCTGTTGCGCCACCCCGTCGCGTTGCGCAGGACAAAATAAAGCTTTTTTTTTTCATTCCTTCCTTTTGCTTCCTTCTATGTCGTTTATCTGGCACGGGTGAACTTTCATGTACCTGCAGGATGATTTGTGTTCCATTCGTGGATCAGGATGTATTGCTGTCACTGGTTGTTTCAATCGAACTTTTCGTCAAGATTTTACTTTGTTGAGCATAATAACAATATCTGAGGTTCAACGTCCCGAAACCAGGATATGATTATGAGTGACGCTGGAATGGAAGGCTCCGGTAGTTATATATACCATCATGTGTTTTTTAACGTGCAATAACATCACACAGTGCACAGAGCTCTAGCATTTCGCCTTCATCGAAATGCGACCCACCAACGGTTGGGATCGAACCGTCAACCTCGAGGTCAGCAGCAGGGCACCGTTACGGCTCCACCACCACGGTGGACATCTTGTTCAACAACACATTTGACTTCTTCATTTGCCTCGTTTTGAATGCAGATCGCATTTAGCTTGGTAGCGTCTGGTTAACTGCCTTTGATAGATACCTACAACTACATTGAAGTCCAAGTAATTGAAGTAAGACTGGCGGAACATTGTAGAGGCCTCTGTCTTGCAGTGGACGCAGTCAGGCTGATGATGACGAATTGAAGTACTTGATTATTATAGCTTTTTTTTTTCACTCTGAACGAACCAAGGATACATTCGAAAAGATGGAGATAAAAAAAAGAAGCGTGGTGTTTTATTAAGGATACGTGTATGACAAAAAGCAATATTGCCATAAAGGTGCAAGATGTGGTAACAAGATGTGGTAATAGGAACCAAATATTTAATATCCCTAGCATAAACGATTATTTGTGCACGCTAATGCCACAGTCATTCGATGAAAACCAACTGTGTTTTCATCAAGTGGCCGCGCTAATGCTTGCTCGGTTATTCATAGCTGTTGATGTTGCAAGGCTAGTTCGATTTAGAAAACATAATGGTCTACGGAATTAGCAACTGACATAACGTTCTATTATCCTGCGGTGGAGCTTCAGTGAGATATACGTGGTACCAATAACGCGCACTACTGCCTCCATATAGGTTAATATGGCCAAACTTTTCCGGCGTGTACCTGTATACTCATGGAACAGCGTACAGTTTTCCGTGTCTGATATAGATGCGTTGAACAATGGTGATAGTCTGGTGGTTGTTCCGCATCTTTAACTAAGCTCATGTTGTTGTGGAAACATCCTTGCGATTAGTTCTCTGGTACTGGAAGACTGGATGATATAAAGCTCCACCGAAACGCTTGAGCTGTGCTCATTTCCCACTGAAAATAAAACTTTCCAATCCAGTCCTTGGCAAGACCATGGGGGCATGGTTGACGAGCAAAGAGAAAGACGGAGTCTCACGTATGATATCATTGGATACACAGACATAGATGACAGTGATCGTGCCATTCGCCCCCTCAATTCCCCCCCCCCCCTAAATTTCAGTTTGTATGGACACATATAAGGTACGCCTATAAACGCACATGTACAGCCACCTTTTTTTTTTTTTTCAAAACCTGAACGTGCGAGCGTCGACAAGCCAGTCGACGGAGCACAGCGTCAAAACAAACGAAAATACGTGCTCGCCTGCGATGAACAGCCCTGTGCAGCCGCCTTCTGCTAGGCTGCTCCGAGAACCGGACACCAGGGCGCCTGAAACAGGCGCTTACAGACTCGGCGGTCGATGCTCGCGCTTTCAGGTTTAAAAATGGGCGGCTGTACCTCCCCCGAAATAAAACCCAGGCTGCATCCCCTGCGCGGCACTTTGTACCACGAATTCTGTTAGCATACTGCTTTCCCGGAAAATGTCATATTGTCTTCCAGTGGCACTCACTCAGCATAGACGTGCTCACAAAGTAGGAGGGGGGGGATGCAGGAGGGGTGGCTTTTTCTACTCCTCTTAAATTACCTTATAATTAGAGTGGCAAGTGTGTCCAATCCCCTTGGTCTTGTAGCGTCGTCGTTTAAAGTGCATTGGTATGGCCACGCAAGGTTTCGACGATAATGACGACCAAAAACCTCGGATGTTTCATTACAAGAATCATTTAATTACGCCAGGAAAGCCGAGGACCAAGGGTAGGTCGTTGCGAGAAGTACGTCATCGCTTCTATTTTAATTTTGCATAAACTGTGAAGCTTGTTCTTTTTTTTTGTCGATAGTAACCAAAAAAGGGGGAGGGAAAGAGGCGTAGGGAGGCATGGTTTCCGGTGGCGGGGGGACCACATTTATCTGAAGGGGAGGGACTGAGCAGGGGCAGATATGATCTAGTGCCATTTTATGCTCTGGGTGCAATGACAAAACAAAAATACAAAAATTACCCGAGGTGTGGGGGGGAGGGCCACGGGCCCGGAGTTCTACTCCTGTCTATACGCCACTCGAGGGGGGGAGAGAAGGCTGCGGCAGAACGTTGCCCCCCCCCCTTCCACATTGGATGACCCTGCGCACACCTTCCCATATGTAAACTTGGAGTTACTGCATACGCTCCCTACGGAACAATATACAGTACCTACACCGACCTTAGCGACCTCGTCGCTCATAGGGCGAATTTCTTTGAGAGAACAGTAGAGGGGTTGTGACACCAAAAGTTGGGGGCAGAACATTGAGAGCACGGCCACTCTAGCAATCACTGGGATGCGGCACGCTTCCGGAGAGCAGGTGAGATGGTGACGAGTGGGAGGAAATATACCATGCGACCAAATCATTCGAAACATAGACGTTCTCTGCAGTACGGCAGCGAAATACGGTTAAGATCTGTCAGTCGCAGTTTCATCATTATCCCACTTTGCACTTACATATAGTTCATTTATGCAACGACGCATCCAGAGAACTTAGCTGTGTAATCTCCCTATCCGTCGCCTTCGCCATCCACACAAACTGCACGAATACTAGGGTCCTTAGAATACTGGCGCACTAATAAGGCAAACAGGGCGAGAGGTGGTAAGCCAGAAGGAGCGTCAACAAACTGAGGGGATGGGAGAGATAGGAAAGATGGAAACACGGTCACAGGAGTCCGAGCACGGGGCACCACTTGCGAGAGCTCTTGTCGGCGTCAGTAGATGGCGTAGAGCAAGTCCAGTCGGTCAGAACTGCACTGTCGTCGAAGGTCGTCGGCGGCAGGAGGTGACGTAGGGCGAGCCCAGTCGGCCAGAGCTACGCTGACACCGGAGATCGCGAGGGCACAACCGGTCGGCACGGAATCCAGCAAGCGAGAACAGCGGTGTCAAACTAGGGTCCCTAGTATATTATAGGGACCATGGTCAAGCTACAGAAGGTTGCTACCATTGCCTCCGAGCTTATTGGCTGATGAAAAATAGAGCCACGTGACTCGTGGACTGCGCCTACTCCGCTTTTAAAGGATAGCACTACAAACTGCTCCTGGATGCTCTCGGTGCAGCGAAAGCACTCTCCCTCTGACCCCTGGATGGCATTGCTTCTACTCCTCTTCGACCGCTGAAACACGCCGGCTCTGAATAGAGCACTTTCAGCGTGTTTTTGAGTGCTCCTGTGTCTCCCAATAGAATTCGGCAATAACCGCGACGCGCTGCCGCTTCACTGGTCTATTCTGCATCATCGTCCGTCAGTTCCCGTCGGTGGAGACAGCAGCTTCACGCTGTAGCTCACTTCCTTGCGCGTCAGCCAGCTGTGCGAGTTGTCGAACACGAGCTCATCTGTGCCACGAAGAAACAAAAGAGAAAAAATCCAGGGCTCCACACACCGTGAGAACCATAGGAGAGCGATGCTACCAGTATTTAAAATATAAACATACACCATGAACAGCACGAAAGACAGAACCCAAGTGAAGGAACGACACTGAGAATCTGTGATCATTGCTGTTACAGTATGTGTCCTTCTACTGGTCTTCTGCCTTTTACCCTGTTTTTATTTCAAGTATATCGCGATTCGCCCAAGCTCAAATGATGCTTGAATTCAGAATAAAACAGTTCAGCCTCAATTTAAGCATCATCATCATCTCGAGCGTTATTAAAATAATTTAGAGCATCAAATCCTCCCCCCATATAATTTTGTTTTATTTATTTATTTCCTCCCCGTTCACAAGACCTGTGTTGCGCCTACTACTACTGTTACTACAACAACAATGACGAATGACACACGGTAGGTTAATGCTGCTAACGCCTCTTTTGCAACCCCTCCACCTACCCCCTTGCCAAAGCTCACGTGCTGAAGCTTCCATGTACTCAGTGGAAAGTGTCCGATTACAGGCACTTGGCCGAAGCGGCAACGGTTACGAATGAGTGCTACCATTTACACTTACACGTTCCGGGCTCCTGGCAATGGAGGCTACCGCTATGCGGCTCATGGCGAGAGCACGGGACCATCGTGGGAGGCACCAGGTCACGTGACTCATCCGCATCCCTGGCTCCATTGTACGGCCTGAATCGCACGGTGAACTTCAGGTCTCCGAACGACGTGCAGAAATCCCATCGCAGTTCTGAGCCTGCTCGCGCCACGGATACCTGCATGACGGAAAATAAAGGAAGAACCGTTAACTGCCATTACTCCCATTTACTAACCATGTGAAGGAACTGCCGGATTCATGGCCTACCCCCATTCAGGGTATGTGTCATTCATTCATTCATTCATTCATTCATTCATTCATTCATTCATTCATTCATTCATTCATTCATTCATTCTTCGTCTGTACCTTTCAATGTACGCTACAAGTTCGCCATGTATTGCTCCAGACAAACCTATTCTTGCATTCTTTAAAAATGAAAACGCGTAAACTTCAATCACAGAAAAAAGGGTTAGCTTGGGCTATCAATGCTAGGTGTAACTTATGTGTACAGACTAAAACGAAGTTAGCAGCATCAGTTTACAAGCACGCAGAAACAAGCACGGAACTTGCTATTAACGCGACCAGGATGAGGAGTCGAAGAGCTTGAAACCGCCTCCACACCCCCCCCCCCCCCCAAAAAAAAAAAAAACTGAATTTTCAATTTTGCATGCGTATATGTGCAGGCACACGTAGTAATAGTGGTAAGTTTAGGATATGACTCGCTTGCTGGATTTCGGGCCGACAGGTCGTGCGCTCGCGCGCTCCGGGCGCTTGCGATCTCCCGCGTCAGCGTGGCTCTGGCCGACTGGACTCGCCCTACGTCATCTCCTGCCGCCGACGACCTTCCACCTCCGACGACAGTGCAGCTCTGATTTACTGGACTTGTTCTACGCCATCCACCGACGCCGAAAGGAGCTCTCGCAGGTGCGCCCCGTCCTCGGACTCCAGTGACCGTGCTCCATCTTTCCTATCTCTTCTATCCCCTCGGTTTGTCCTCGCTCGCTGTGGCTTACCACCACACGTCTCTTCTCTTCTCCTTCTTCGGCTTTCCCACATCTTTACTCCTATCCTTTTTATCCCTCCTCACCCCCATCCCTTGTGAGCTACTGTGGCGGTGTCGCTCATCGAAGCAGACAATAACGGGGCTCACTTTTCTCTTCTTTTCTCTCTTTTAATAGCCACTTCGTTTAGGATATGACATTGGTTTTGGCTGCACAATGAGGAGCACGGCACAGCGTCAGGAGAAGGGGAAGAGGGAAATAAAGAGAAAAGCAAACAGACAAGATTTTGTACATTTATGAGGGAGGCCGATGTTGAAAGCACGAACGCACATTATGGTTGTTTGAACAAGACAGAAATTGACAGACAGTGTGGAGAAAGGAGGGTCCCCCCATGGATGCTGTGAATACATTGTGTTTCGGGCAAGTGTGCGGTTGATGCGAAAGCAACTGACTATAATACTCATACGTTTTCTAAGAGAGACATGATTACGAGATCAAACTGAATCAAACTAAATGGAAAGAGTCGCTGAAGCGGAGCGATTGCCAGCCAGGTCTGCCAGGCTAACCCCGCCTGTGGCAGCATCACCACTACCACCACCCTTCCACCCAAAAACCTGGCGATGCGCCTGGCGTGGGTTTATGGTTAGCAAGACACTGATGGGGTAATCGTACCGGCAGAGTCCAGCTGCTGCCAGCTCCGACGGTGTGCGACTCGGTACCCGTGGCTTCGGACCACTTTCGCCGGTACTTGTCGGGGATGACACCACCTGGGCAGATCTGCGTGCGGAACCCAAGTTTGTTGCTCACATGCGTTACATTATCAGCAATTCACAATTATATATTGACGTCAAAATTAATTATCGCACGCTGTCCCTCTATCTCACTGGCTCTGAAAGTGAGGTGATATTTCCAGAAACCTGCACTACTTAACGATGGCACACGGTAGCTTTAATTCGTTGCCATGCAAGCGCACTATATATCCATATATTTAAAAATATCGTGAAACTATTTCCTGCTTTCTCTGTCACAGAAACAATCCCGTGGTTATGAAAGGTCCGGTGGCTGGTAAGAAGGCTGCGGAAATGCCACAGATGCTGCACATTATAGAAACCTCTAACAAAATGCACTCCCCCACCCCAACCCCTCGAAAACCCACAAGTAGGTGTGCACTAAGCAGGATTTCTCGCTCGAACAAAAAAAAAAGAGCAATTCCACTCTTAGGAAGTGAATGACCGACGAATCTTTATATTGCTCACAACACGAAGCACGCGACATGGAGAAAGCGTGTGATTTCGAATGATAGCCTATAACACACCTTGAAACCAAATGTGAAACGTCTCTCCAGAAGTCCTTTTTGAATTCAGCGCATGCTCCATATTTTCAGCGCATGCTCCACCGCATGCTCCACCGCATGCTCCGTATACATATTTTTGGCACGACATGCGTCCTCTTGCCAAAATCGTCGCGTGTTTTCGGTGTTTTATGCACAATGACAATTCGTATTTGCCACCGTGTATTTCCATCTTTCTGTTTAGTGGACCAGCATTCAATAGCGAGGTTTTCCCAGTTTCTGTGACGCGTATATAGGCTAGGGTTTTTTACACACTCACAGATAGATTGCCGCAGCCATATACAGCTTTACAGCCACAAGAGAGATGCAAAGACGGGCCAGCAGCTAATCCCTTTAGTATCTGATTTAGCATAACTCGACAAAACATAAGCCGCTGCAGTGAAAGAAGTGACCTCCGCACCGTCTATCGCTTGACCGCCAAGTCAATGGCAAGAGCCCTGACGTACAAGGCTATGAGCTGTCTGCTAATCCCTATTGAGACAGCGCACGAGGCGTTTGATGAAATTTTGGAGTTCGTGTGCGAGCGACGCAGCCTTCTTCCCCACAAGAAACGCCATGATGCACCATCGTGTTACGGAGATGGCCAGCGCGTTTCACCTCTGCTTGAGCTGTGACTGTTGGCCGTCCTCAAGCACTTTGGCTCGTTGATAGAACATACGATGAGCGGGGCGAAGTTATCAAAGTGGACTTTATACTGGACATGACGGCGACGGCAAGACTTCGCCTCCAAGTGTCTATTTGATCGCTATAGCGATGAAATGAGCTGGTTTCCGGCGGCACAAGGATTCGATCTGAGTACCTATACCTCCAGACAGCCGCTTAGTTAACACACAGCTGGAAAGATAGTAGGAATCAATTTTACCAGGTCTCTGCAGCATTCATCACCGTCCGGCCCTCTCAGTTTACCACCCCAACGTACAGGAAGCCGCTCAACATTCATGCGACTTGCCAGCACCTCCTGCCAGCCACCTGCAAAACATTCAAAGATGGGAATTAATGGAGCGGCGCTTTTCAGGTCACACTGACTTCAGTCCTGTGTGACGAAATCAGGTGATACAGAGTGATCCCTAAAGAAAAATTTCAATTATACACCCGGCGTGCCTTTGTTGTTACCTCATTCCACGTTTTCTCGCTGTGTGCCGGAGACCGAATGAGCTGACAGAGGAGGTGATAATTATACGAATTTGTACGAGTGCTTGTGTGGGGCGCACCTAGCGAGTAACCTTCTTTAACTTCATAAGAAGTCAGACAAGTGTTGTAAGTTTAACTGCTTGTTTTCGGTAGAAGTTTATGGTTGAGCACAGTTTCTTCGTGCTCAACGTTTTATAGAGTAGTTATCAGTGTCTCTAAAGCGAATGGTTGATGCACATATACGCTGAAGTCTAATAAAGGAAGAAGTATTGAATACCCTTACTAGTATTATTAACCATGCGATCAAATAGCCCTACTCATGCCCCCTCCCCCCATTTTGGGTGCTTGTCATTCATTCATTCATTCATTCATTCATTCATTCATTCATTCATTCATTCATTCATTTTTCATCTTTACCTTTCACAGTGCACTACATGTTTTGCCATGTATATACGACCATCATCAAGGCCATACTTACGTTCTTTCAATACAAATGCGGGCTCTGGTGTGACAGCTATATATACGTGAACACAATCATGACCGAGGTAGCCCGTGCTTTTTTCCTGTTTCAGTTTGTAAAAGCCATGTTATAAGTCAAAATTGGATGACGTGTGTACCTATTTTACCACAAGCTACCGAAATACCACTCACTTCGTCCAAATATGTGCACTTTGCCCATGGTACTCTGAGTCAGCAGGGGTTTGATGATGTTCCACAGAATAGGAAATAGGCTTGGTGCTGTGAAAAAAAAAACAAAAAAACATATGAAGTGCGGCACAGAACTCAGTCTGCGGACACTAGGGACAGAATATTTAATAGTGATAAAAACACACTGCCATACAAGTTCTAGTAGGAGTCGCTTTACCTTACTTGTTTTTACCTTATGAAAAAAACCGTGGTTACTCAGTTAAAACACATACAAACACACACGCGCAAAGACGCACACACATACAAAAAAATGAACATAAGTAAAGCCTCGCTTCTACGTCATCCTCTAGTTGGGCGGATGCTTTCTTTATTGCGCGTTTATGACCGATACCCTTAAACTCTTTGTTATTTTAAACTTTTTACGAGATCGGTGTACATTTTATAATTCATAGAAAGAAAAAAAAACTGCATTTTACGATCGATGACCTAAGAAACTGACACGACAATCTAGGAGATAATATGTCATGGTTGAGAGGGGGGTAAATTAAGCTTGTCGAATGATAGCAGCAACTACTGCGGAAAACAATGCTGCGTGGGCGTTCCACGTGCCGGTGTCTCAGATCACGCGCAAGCAGCTCGCATAATGCTGGCTTCACCCCAACACAAAAGTACGCAGAAGAAGCTGGCTCTACAGGCATGTAGCTACGTGCGTGTGCAAGAGTTGTTAGGGGGTCAGTAAAAGAGAGTAAGATAAGCTGTGTTAATAAATCTAGTTTTTTTTGGCTAATGCTGTAACTCGCATATGGACGAGCTTAAAGGCACCTTACGCGGACCTTATCTACGATGCAATTTCTTAATTTGTGTAATGCTGCTGCTTGCGCATTGCACACTTTCTGAAGAAAAACAACGTCGAGGCAGTCCAGCTCGCAGAATGCAATTGCTTCTCACCGTTTACGAGGTAAGCCTGCTCCAGAATTTCAGGAAAGTTGTCTTCGTACATCCGGACCACATCAGTGAGCGCCGACACAACTGCGAGAGTGAATTCACGGATTCTCTCCAAACACTTTTTAGTCTATGCACGTGAGCCCCTCACGGGGAACTAAAGCAAAATAGAAGTCGGGCTCTAAAAGTGAATTTCCCTTCTACAATTTTTACAAATACCACTTTCATATTGAAAGGGTGATTTTTTATAATCGAGAGTTTCTTTCAGAAAATGAACTCTTAACTTTATGCCTCAGATTAGTGGTAAGAGGCCACTTATTTTAGGAAATATATATAAAAAGAAGGAGGAGTGAAAGAAAGGAAAGCAACTGTAATGTTTAGCATTATGAAGTTGGTGAGTTGCATACTATCAATTTTAACCATTAAAATATGGAGTGTAAAATTAGGAGCGAATATGCAGTTTTTTTTTCACTTGAACTAGACAATGGGAAATAGAAAACGTGATCACGACTTGACTTGCTCCACTACGTAATTTACAAAATTGTATACCTACTGTGGCCGTAGTGTCAAGAGGTTAAATACTTCACTTCGTTGATACGCTTAGTTGAGCTCAGCTGACTGTTTGAGGTAACTTGGTTAAGTTATCTACCATTCATGTATCATGTCGTTTTTTTTTTCTTTTCGTACAGTATTAAAAGCACTTGAACAAATACCTGCATGTACGAACAATACCTATTTGATAAAAAGACCAGCTACTGCCTTCAGTTTTCAGAAGAAATCGGAGAAGATTATTTTGATTGCTACAGTGATTACCTTCGACTCGTTAATAGAGAACAAACTGAATCGTTTGTTCGACTAACCTAGTAACATATACTGTTCTTCTTGATGAAAGGCCGAATGGAGTATTCGATTGGTTATTAGAAAGTTTCTAATTTAATTACACCCCGTAAGGTTACACCTAATGGCGGCCCCATAAAGGTATCCGGCTCCACTCATGAGTCGTCTTACCTTCGAGAGACGAAAGCTGCCAGAATGAAAAGCCTTCCATGTCAGCCACTACGTGCATGGTTTCGATCCGAGCGCCGCCGTTCTGCGCAGAAGCGAATGACGTCACCACCACCACCACAACAACAACAACACAACAACAACAAGATAAATGTCACTGTGCGAGGGAGATTTCCATATGCAGTTTGGCAGTGCAACTTTTAGCTCCACGTATAGGGCTAGTTGTGAGCGTCACAAGGAACGTTAAGGTTATAATTGATAACAGAGGCTAATGGTACTTTGCAGTGAAGCAGGCGAATTCAAGCCGCTCTCCTAAAAATGTTTCGATTCGGCACGTACACGCACATATTCAAAATACACGCACACATTCAGAATTACACACACAAACGTACACAAAGCATTGCTGAACCCCACCACCACCACCCTCCCCCAGGAAAAAAAGTTTCTGGCTACGCTCCAGGAGTCTTGTTAGCCTAAACGTCATGGACTTCACCACTGGAACAGCGAGATGGTTGATTAGGATGTGACATTCATTGTGATAACGAATATGTCCTGGTAAACGTGGCCGAAAACCGTAGAGATATTGGTGGGGGTGGGGAGATTGCTGTAAGAACACGATAGCTGCAGTATGAGATATATAATTAGGTTCCACCGAAAAGTTGCACGTCACGTTAGTAACACAATGGTAGTCTAAAACGGCGACTGTGATGACGTCAAAGCTGCCTCCGTTTTTATTAACTTACTTCAACGTGACAGCGACGTGTCTGGAATGTTATTGGCCTCTGTGCATGAATAAAAAAATTGCCTACATGCGGTCAGCAGATAATAATAACGTGGCATTGTAAAATTCGGTTCCATTGCGTCGGTAATTCAACATGGTAGTTTTTGTGACGTTGGTGCAAGACATCTGTAGAAATGCGCTACATGATAATGTCAGGAACCTAACAACAGTAACGGTTTAGTTTCGAGCTTCGATAGCACATGACAGCAAACTGAATCCAAAATCTTTGACCTCATCGTATCTCAGGCTGCAACTATCACTGTACACTCACGCGCCAGCAAACCATCTCGCTCAGTGCTTAGATAAGTTAATGCGTATTTGTGATCGCTGTAACAAAATCAAGGCAGGAAGCATTGAACGTGCCGTACAACAGCAATTTAAACACAAAATTCGACGAGTTTCTCTCTTTTACACCCTTATTTCTCTCTTCACAAGTGTAGAGTACTAAACAGGATGTAGCCTAGTTAACCTGCTTACCTTCCTTAGATAATTTCTCTCTATCTCTCGGATGCGCTTCAGCCTGCCATGGCAGATGTTGCATATCTTTGGCTGATGTGGCTCATGTGGCTATGGCAAGAAACGAAATATACAAGACAATTTTCTTGTCTTCATATTCGACGACGCCATATGCTTCTCGTTACAGTTTCCTTTCTTTGCTTTGCCTTTTTTTTGCTACATAATCTGAACAAGGACCTGCATTGATGCATGTCTAATTAGCGAAATACGGCGGACAAGGAAAATGTAATGTAGCAACCACGGTGATCTAGCGATTATGGTACTCGGCTACTGACCCACAGGTCACGGGTTCGAATCCCGGTCATGGCGGCCCCATTTTCGATGAAGGCGAAATCGCTTGAGGTCCGTGTGCTTAGATTTAGGTGCACGTTAAAGAAAGCGCAGGTAGTTGAAGTTTCTGGAGCCCTCTGCTACGGCGTCTCCCCTAATCAAGTCGAGGTTTGGGGGCGTAAGACCTCAACACAACTACATCCATTACTTTTTTGAGGGAGAGCAGTAACCCCAATTATGAAGTGCGAGTCGATGAAATAGCTTCTAGACGAAGAAACACCACAGGAAAACCGAATAGACGCCTGCCAGTCTCAGTGCAGTGGCAAAGCAGCTCTCGTTTCGAGTGGTGCGATGCTGAATTTGTCATTGGTTCATCGTGAATATTACGCCATAGTATAAAGAGCAGCCGCAGCTTGATGCGCATAGGACAAATAGACAATGGTGTACTTCGCTTTTTATTTTTAGCTTGTCATGGACCGCTGCACCAGCTATATACGTTAGTTGCTCGAGAAGTCACCACCTGGCAGCTTTTTAAGACATCGACAAAACTGCATCACGACCGGACTGGAAAGGCGCGCGAGCATTCCGAGTAAGCAGCAAGACAGCCTTTTACTACGGCGTTTGTGATAATCATGTTGTGGGTTTGGGTCGTCGAACCCCAGAAATTATTAATAATAAGTAAATGCAACAGCCAGGGCTTAGCAATTAGATAAGTTTCAAGTTAAGAATTCATACCAAAAAAGTCAAACCACCATCTCTCACACTGACCTGCAGTGTGAGATTTCTTTTGAGCTCCTCTTGTGACTCCAAGAGATAGATGCAGTGACGCAGCAGGTCAGTGCGCGACACGGCTTCAAGCATACCTGCGTGCTCAGAAATGAAAGGAGTAGTGATGAACCACGTGACATCAGCTACTGCATTTACCGGTGTACAATCAGTACTCGCTGTAGCCCTGACCAATGCTGGCTGGTATTGGCTATTGCTATAGATAATATTCCATAAATGACTAAATGATTGCCATCGTTGGATAACATAGGTTATCAGTTGTAGTAGCATTAGCATCATATTAACTCCAACTCGATCCAATTATTGAGTAGTATTATTTATTTATTCATTAGCCCTGGTGTTTGAACACTTGGCATGCGTTCAACAGCCTGTAAGTAAACAGTATACTGTTCCAGGCAATACTGCTGGCGTACTTTTGACAAAAGCTCCTCAGTACTCACGTACACGTTCGTTGGTGGGCAAGCAACTCGGAAAGTGATACGTCCTGTAAGTCTTACGGCAAAAAGATTGCTCAGAGGTTGCTGTATAGGCTACAGGTGAGATGAGATTGATAGAAAGTGATCCAACAATGACTTACATGACAGAACGCTGTGAAAACAGAAGATTACGTAAAAAAAGACATGGTAGCATGTACAGCACGCTATAACAGAAGAGACAACACATGGCGGTAACGAACAGGATACAGGTGAACAATAATCGTCAGTAATTTGGCTCCGTTTCAAAGTGTTTGCTAATGATCGTCACACCACTCATCATCCTCGTCAGAATCATCATCATGACAGCACTGTCATTTTCGAAAACACGAGAGGGTTTACGAAACGCACTCGGCTAGCACATATTATTTGGCTTCATACCTTTGAAGTCTGCCTGTCCCACAGGAACTATAAGCACCGGCCTGCCATCACGGCTGCATTCCACGAAGCCACCAGGGAAGTACTCCAGGAGCACCTACGCCTCATTCAATCACTTATCGACTTAAATCTATTAGGACACCAAGGACAACAGAAATTCGAGAAAGTTTTAATGGCAAGAATGTCAGGTAGTGTTACAAATGATATATTCCCTCAAAACTATTTTCTCACATTCCGGCGAAGTGGGAATTGTGCTTTTAATTTACGTCAACACAGCGATGACACCCAAGATCCCGTCAGCTCGAAGTGCACTGTAAGCCCTGGACACCCGTGAGCCAGTTTTTGCGAGTTGCTAATGGCATCAGGGATTACAGTCTAGACAGTCAAAGTATAACCGTAGTCTGTGATAGTTCGCAGCTTGAAATCTTCAGGGTGAGTGCGGTGAACACTGCTATGCATGCGGTTGGCTGTTTTTTTCTTACTCTTTGTATTCCTCCTCTCTCGTTTCCCTGTCTCCACAGTGCAGGGTAGCAAACCCGGTGCGGCCTGGTTAGGCTCCCTGTCATTCACTTCTCTTCCTCTCTCTGTTTACTTACACTTCTGGAAATTTCGAGGCAGTGGTTTGATTACTAGAAGTAAAGCAGATAAATCCAACCTTTGACATGTATTTTTGTTTCTTATTGTTCTTTTGCGTCAAACCTAAGCACCAATAGGCCTGTGTGGCGCCACAAATTTCGACATCTTATTTTCGCAATTTCTACGCCATGTACCAGTAAAAACTTCAAAAGACTGAAAAGCTTGGTGTTTAGCAATCTTGGATTGCAATGTTGTTTATTGTTAAACACAATACAAAAAAGGACTTGGCCTGTAGAGACACCACCAAACTTCAGGGCAAGATGGCGAACTGGGTCGGCAAAAATAAAGTGCCCTCGCGCCATTTTGTTCTTGAATCTTTTATTTCTCCTATCATGACAGGAGAAGCTTCTTCTGTATTGTGAAAATGTTCATTTAATTCCCATATTTTATTTGCACTCCAGTGGCTGGTGTTGAACCGTTCTCGCCCTGATTGTTAGGGCGTCTCGTTCTTCGGTAATGCCAAAATTCATAGACAATGCCATGTTCGTTCGCGTTTGATAATGCCATTATTAAATCGCCGGCAAAATTTTCATTGTATAAATTGTGAACTATTCATTTTTCATTGCAAGCAGTGCTTTTTTCTTCATCACATTCACGCTATGCGCTCATTACTCTGACGATAACCCCTTAAAGTGGCACTGTGTTGAATTAATCACTGTAGAAGTCACACGGCCCGATATAACATTGCCTGAGAGCATAGGCGTGTGCAGGGCTCCCCTGCAGAGGAAGCGAAGGTTCATTGCAGCACAGCACCACCCTCCCCTCTTCGCCTATTCTGCCAATGTATGAAACTGACTTGCCCCCTCCCCCTTCCGAGCCATGGTATCCCTTCTTTTTATGTCAATGTGTGTGACTGACTTTGCCCCCCCCCCCTTTTAGGTGACAATGGGGGGAAGCCACCCCCCTACCCCGTAAGCACAGCAATGCCTGAGAGGACTCGAAGGTGATCGCCATCACCTTAGAAGAATACCCCGCAACAATCAAATGTATTTTTTACCATACCCTCTCCACTCACTCCCCCCTTCCCTCAAAAGCTTTCTGCACGGAAGATGGTTCTGTTTTTTCTCCGGGATCGTCCCACCTTTCACCGAGCGATGACGTCATGCGATGACGTCATCGCTCAGTTGAAGAAATTGGAGACGTCATGACGACGTCTTCAATTTTGGTGAGATGTGACAACACGATGACATCATAGCACACGGCAATCACGTGATTGTATTTTCAGCCCCCGCGCTGATGCCGCCGCCGACTGTTACTTATCGCGTTTAATGCGGCATCTAAGGCTTTCGCTTTAATAACTGGTGAATAAATAATTCTAGATAGCACGCAAAATGTGAAGTTGCCTCACAATGCTCAACGAAAACTGCCGCCTGTAGTACTTACTAACCTTGGGGGGTTGGTAGTCCTCCAGTATGCTGTCCACCTCGTTCTTCTTCCGCCAAGCGATGTGCTGCGCAAGGAAACATCGATGATGGTTTCGATGTAGCAGTAATACTTTCTTAGTTTAGGATTCAAAGCGATACCATTTCGTTCGCGCCATCAGATGGCATCCTAACGTCAACTTATTCACTAATAAAACTGAGTGTAATTGTCTAAATAATATAGCACACCATTAAATAAATTATCGGGCAGAAGTACATGCTGTAGACATCTATTATGCACTTCATCCTCATCTAAGCAGCAATCAATCATCGTCACCTGTTTGGCTGACAGTCATCACCGTTTTTAGATGTGTACTTCATCACCGGATCCATAGCAATGGTTCGCTTCCGGGTCATTACTACCGAGTCCTCATACGTGGCCGGGAGGAACTGTGTTTCGTTAGCACGGACGTTTGTTCTGAATGTAAGGGGGCACATTATGCGCAACTGAAACGCCACAAGTAAGTTTCGCCCACTGGGTGGTTTAGGGGGCCTTTAACAATCGAAGGCAAACGCCATATTTTTCTTTGCAATCAGGAACACATTGTTTTATCTTTGTATGAAGAAACAACAAAACAAGCCCCAAAATAACATGCTGGATGATAAGGCACCTGTGAACGATGCTACCTAGTTGAGAACTTACCTGCCTTGGTTGCTTTGCACGTAAGGTGTCGCCCTGCTAATACCGAGGATATGGGAGTTCTAGCCCCGGCCCAGACAGCCGAACTTCTGGTAAGGTTAAAGTTTAAGAACATGAGGGTACTCAAATTTAGGTAACCTTAAAGTGTACCAGGTTGTCAAAGGTAATTCTGAGACACCCTCTCCCCTTTACGCATGCTGAAAGGGGGGGTCCTGTTTTTGGTGCGTAATGCCGCAGAAATTTTCATTGATATTCGCTATTAACGTTGTGAAGAGAGGCTGGTCGAGACTAAACACAAATATTACCAGCCGCAACTTGGAGTGTGCAGTATCCGTGTGCAATCGGATCGAGCTTAGAATGTACGACAGCCACACAGTCCGGCGTTATGTGGAATTTTTCGTTATAATTCTTGGTGCTAGCAGGTGGTTGGTTAATTAGTATACAAACTAACTTTCAATGTCAGAGTCATCGCGGTGTTAATTGCATTACATTACCGCATATGACATCACGTGCAACACCATACTATTGCGTATAAACATCCGCACCTCACACGTGTGCTGCTGGTGATAACTACGTGAATCGCAATCCCACGTCAGCTTTTTCGTCAAAATACTGCGGATGTGCACACACGGATTATTGAAAGAACTCCTCCGCAATCGCGTTTGTGGTGTTCCGAGTTCTTTCTTGCATCCGTGTTTGCACGCCCTTTCTCTTTTAGAATGAATGCTTACTAACTATTAGAGCACTCTCTAAACTCTTTCACAAAGTTGGCTGGCTGACTGTACAATTAATATGGTGGCGTCGATGACGTCATCCGCAAACCTTTCAAAACTTCTGACGTTCCTCAAGGCAGAGAAATGCGCACATCATATCCACTCACCTCAACCAGCATTTTCTTTGCCTCTTTCGTGTCGAACTTCCTGGCTGTCAAAGCAATGCGTGCCGCCAGAAGGCGGCGATTAGCATGAACGACAATTAGCACGGTGATTATGATAATTATGATGATGATGATTGCTTCTGGTTACTAACCGTGACAAGTATTAACATACAGTGGACATACGACCACTAGGCTACTACCAGTAAAGACAGACAGACAGACAGACAGACAGACAGACAGACAGACAGACATACAGACAGACAGACAGACAGACAGACAGACAGACAGACAGACAGACAGGCAGGCAGGCAGGCAGGCAGGCGGACGGACGGACGGACGGACAGACAGACAGACAGACGGACAGGCAGGCGGACGGACGGACGGACGGACGGACGGACGGACAGACAGACAGACAGACAGACAGACAGACAGTAATGAACAAGTAAGTGGTCACGTGCATAATGAAATTACAACTGATAACAGGTAACAAATAGACTGACTCGAATGACACTCAAGAGAAGTGTTCACAAATTATAGGTCTGAAAATGAAAAAGATAACTGAACATTCAACATATCCGTACATTCTCTAAACTATAATTTAAAATTCAAATATTTTGTTAAGTGTCTTCTTTCATTTTTTTTTTCAGTCTGTCATATATGCGAGCGACTCGGGGGACTCCCCTTGTTGGCTTAGCGGCTGTAACGATGCGCGGCTGTCACAAAAGCGTGGGTTCGATTTCAACGCGTCTCGATGGCCGCATATCGATAGAGGTATAAAAAAAACCGTATACGCCAAACTAACTCAATGACGAACAATCGCACTCAATACAAATGAATCCAGAGCCCCATACAGCAGCGCACCTCACAATCATACTTTGGCTGCTTCCCGTGAAACGCGATAATTTCATGATTTTTAGCAAATGTAGGACGCGTGTGCACGCACTGGCAACGAACTTACCACGCAGCCATTTCAGCAGGTACCAGTCTTCTCGTGATGGTATCGAAAGATCGGCCGTTGAGATTCGGAACTGTGGAATAAGGTTGTCGCTAGGTATGAGTCAAATGTGAAAAAAAAAGAGAAAAAACGCACCGCGTTTTCCTCAACATTCGTAGAATTACGCAATGTAACAAGTAAATGTGCAAATTTGATAATAAATTGTTTATGATGCATCTGAGCATACTGATTATACGTTTCGGTAAAACAGTGGCTAGCGTAGGTCGCGGGTTAGACCCCCGTAGCGGCGGTCGCATTTCGATGGAAGCGAAATGGTAGAGACCCGTGTTCTGTTCGATGACACACCGCGTTAAAGAACACCAGATGGTGAAAACTCCTGGAGCTCTTCACTACGGCGTCTCCCATAATCATACCGTGGTTTTGGGGACCTAAAATCCCAGATATTATTCTATTATGCGTGTTCATATCTACATTACTAAGGCCAGCACCAGCGATAATTATGAATGGTTCAAACAGGCTTACATACAAGCAGACGCGTTTCACGGACGATCAGATTAGTCGGTCTCTGCTATGCAGTTTGCCCTACTATTGGCAGCAAACTCTTACTACAAGCATCTACAAGCAATGCATTCAAGCAATAGTGTTTTTTTTTTCGCTATGACGTGGAAAGTGTTGATTCGACCGGCTTGATATAGACACGGGTGATAGATCAGCCCCAGCACGAGCAACTAGGACCTCGTCTCCACTTGAAGCACCACCATTGCCGCCTTTAGTAGGGCCAATATGCATCGCAGAGAAGCACACTTGCGGATTAGAAAAATCTTCTATTGATTTTGCTTGGCGCTTTCGTTGCAGTGAGCGTGTCGCTTGTTGTTGTGGGCACAAGTCCAGCTGACAAAGTGTTTTGTCTGCAACGATCTGACTCCCGCCATCCTTGTCGTCACAACCACGTGACGATATTTATTCTCGCGAAAGTACTGCATTGGAGTAATAACCAAGCGTCCGCAAGTTAAATAATGTGTTCTGTGTTTAAGCCAAAGAACATTTGACAAGAAAGGATGATGTATAAGCAGTCGTATGTGGTGGCGGTAGTAGTTAGAAGAGGAAAAGGGCACCTAATTTCTGCAGCCCGGTACGGAGCACAGCGCGGAAAAATACCCTGGTATTTTGCAAATATATACCCTTGTATTAAGCTATTAGTATTCTACCACTAAAAAATACCCTGGACTACTATATAAGCAATAGGGCGGGAAGTGGGTGGTGAGAGCGTTTGCTGCGCTCTGTGGCGTGAACGACTGAGAGTGTGTGTGAAAAGGCAGAAGCGAAAAAAGAGGAAGAGGGCAAAGACGAAGAAAGAGGGAAAATGATACAGGTAGGAGAGGGTCGTGACCGGTGATGCGGCAGGGAGCTTCGACAGCGGCGACGGCGGGGTGCAGGCCTAAGGAGCTTCGCTCCTAAAGAATTCAGGGGCTCTTGCGTGTGTCGGGAATATGGGGTTGCGAACATTGGCGCATGCGCACCTGACGTACTACTGCTTCTTTCTTTCTTTCTTTCTTTCTTTCTTTCTTTCTTTCTTTCTTTCTTTCTTCCTTCCTTCTTTCTTTCTTTTTCTTTCTTGCTTTCTTTCTTTCTTTCCTTCTTTCCTTCCTTCCTTCTTTCTTTCTTTCTTTCTTTCTTTCTTTCTTTCAGCTTGCACAATGCGGCCTCCTTTCTGCTTTCTTCCTCAATACCGGTAATGGGTCTTACATCCACGCGTTTGGCAGAGCGACACATCAATAGCTACAGGCAACAAAGATCATGCGTTCATGTCCTGGCTACAATGAAGTGTGACAACGTGAAATGACACATTATCCCCTCAAAAGATCATAATTGCCGTATTATAGAAACTGCTGATCACCGACAAGCCCACGATGGAGAGAGTGTATATTATCGAATAACGCGGTATACAAATACACCACGTGACCCGTCCGTGCGCCTTTGAAGGCCGCATTTTGGTACGCTCACCGGCACCTGATTCTTCACGTACGACGCCACTGAACTGTGTGACTTACGGCAGGCTTCACTTGAAAAGGTTTCTTGGCAATGCCTTGATACGCAAACGATGACAATGAGATGCATTGGTCGCCCGTTACATTGAGTTGGGAAAAGAGATTGACGATCGAGCTCTGTAATGGGAGAGCTCTAAGCCACCCTTGCCGTGCTACGTAGTGTTGTGCTTAGAAAAAATAGTTGACGTTCCAGAGCACACTATCCGTACGCTTCTATGCGCAAGCGAGATACCATCCCTAAGACGTGCAAGAACCGTAAACACAGTGGTTTGGTGACTCGAGGAGTTCAGGACAAATTTAGGAGGCTTGAGAATATTATACGCAATCTGCAATGACATAGCCATTAGCTGTTCGGATAAGACTATCACATGACATGTGTGCTTAGAAAGAGTGCAAGTGGTCAACGATTCAGAGTAGCTCGTCGAACTCCACGACGGGAGTGCCAGGAGCCGTCCAAAATCATGCCACAGAAACCTGGGGTAGTGTGGGTTTAGAATAAGTGTTCAATGATTTACCCCCGTATTCACAAACGCTCCTCGACTCGAATCTCGTCCTTCACTTGACAGTGATGAGCACTGCGCCGCTGCTCGACTGAAAATGGCGCTTTGCTTCAAGAGATTTTCTGCAGATTATCGATGATATGCAGTGCCTTGCTCTGCCTAGCGACGGCGCTCCCATCTACTTTTTCGAGTCGAGGTGAAGCGTTGAGTGAAGGGACGTTCTAGAATACGGGAGTTAGAGTACGTGGTACCCTACTATAAGAGACCATGAAGCCGTCCCGTGGGCCTTACATTTGATGAAACCCTGTTCACAAAATTACATCATATGCAGGAGTGTATGATGATGTAGCGAAGCACGTATACGCACGCCATTAAGGATGGCGATGTGTGTTTAGAGAAAGTGTTTAACGATTTTGACTACTTCGTACTTTATTATGTGAGGGTAGTGAGCCGTCCCAATTACAACATTGCAAAAGTACTGGACAAAGTGGGTGCGCACACATTATTCTGTGTAAGAAAGGGTTTTTAGCACAGTCTAATGGCTTTTTTTCCCTTATCTAGAAAAAAAACACCGTTCTTGTCTGTGTCGCACATGGAGCTTACGCTGCGAAATCTTAGTAAATATTTTCACAGATTGCATAACTGAAGAAAAACCTTTGAATACTTCGTCAAAGAAGGTGTCAATTGATTAAAAATGTTCATTCTGCGTTGGTCAATATTATTTGCGTCAGATATCATTGTACAGTTGAGGTAGTTACGTTGTAAATTAAGCTTCATTCCTTTAAAAAGAGTGCTTTTGAAAAAAATTGGCAGATCCCACGTACAGTGGGAATCGATGATATGCGAAGCACGAATGAGAAATGTTGACATGTCACTTTAAAACCAGCCCAACATTATGAAGTGTAGGTAACTGATGCCGTACATGACTTCCGTGTCATGATTATAATTTTTGGATGTGCCGTTTACCTTCGTCATCTATTCACGTCACGTGATACCAAATTAAGTATATCTGGAGCTAGCGAAACGGCCGCGAGCATGCTATGAGCATGGTATGTTGTCATGTTCTTACGTGGCACGCGTGCCAGGATTATCATGTTTGCACCAGTCATATATTTCGCAATCCATTGACGTCACGTAATACCAAATTTGGTATATGTTGAGCTAGCAAAACGGCCGCGAGAGCATCATGAATGGCCCAATATACTCCAATGTAGCGTTGACGGGCACACGCTGAGCACCGCAACGCTACCTTAGAAAAACGCGAACACTCTGTGTGTGTGTGTGTGTGTGTGTGTGTGTGTGTGTGTGTGTGTGTGTGTGTGTGTGTGTGTGTGTGTGTGTGTGTGTGTGTGTGTGTGTGTGTGTCTTTCGGTGCTGCCCGACGGACCGGCGCGAAATGTGACGTGCTGCATTTCGCGCCGATGCGTTAAGCCCAAGCCTCATAAGCGCGAAAATGCACGCGACAGCGACGAGCGATACGACGTAGATCGTCTTCGCGCGATCAGTCGCTAGCGCAGGCAAACCTCATTCACGCGACGGCTTCGGTGAGCGAATTCCACTGTTGCTGGCATGAGGCCGTCTACTCGCACCAAGAAAACCGCGTAGCGAGCGGTATGCAATTTAAAAATAAGATATATTGTTGTGTAATGAAACGGAAAGTGTTTATTATTGCCGTGCAGTACTTTTTATATGCACTTGCGTAATAAACATTGCGTTATTTCCTGTTGCGCATACGTGACTCGGGCAGGGTCACTTGCACCTATTGTTGTGCCCGGCGCCAGAGCTGACGAGGGAGCGGCGTTCCTTTTGATGTTCCTTTTGGTCGCCAAACGGGTTGGCGGCCTGTGTCCGCCATGTATTGTTCCCACCTGGCCGGGGGGGTGCGGCGTCTTGCCGCCACGGCACCGTGAGCAGTTCGGGAGACCACAAGTGCAGCTTCTTTGGAAGATGACGGCGGCGGCGGCGGCCGGGAATCGTCCCGCTAATTAAACGAGTCGTTCGGCGACCATTTGAAGCTTGTTTACGGCGGCCTTTTCAATGGATGCAGTCATGGCCGGCGCCAGGGCTGGCGGGGGAGCGGCGCTCCTTTGGTCTTCAAACAAATAACCGAACGACCGGCTGCCTACGCCGGCCCTGTATTGTCCGTCCTAGCAGGAGGGTGAGACGTCCTGTCGCCACGACGGAGTGGGCCGTTCGGGGGACGACAGCAAATGCGACATCTTCCTGGGAACAAGAGGTCGCGGCGGCCCCCGCAAATCACCCCGCTCATTGAGCAAACAGTTCGGCGGACCCTTTGATGGATGCCGTCCTGAGCGTGGGACCTCTCGACCAGCGACAGACACGACGAGGAAGAGCCCTGCTGGCACCACCTTTGAGTGCAGTCATCAACTTCAGACCCCTCGCCCAGCGACACCCCTTGACGAGGAGGAGCCACGTTCGTGCCACATGGCCGTGCAGTGATCCGTGATTGGACGGTGCCCTCTGTACGCGGTCCCCGATCTAGGGATCTGGGGAGGACAGACCCTTTATAATGAGCCCCCACGGCTCATTCGGTGTGCTTTTTTTCGAGAAGAGAACCAGGCAGAACAGAGCAGAACCGAGCAGAACCATGTAGAACCAAGCACCATGTAGCGCTATGTTAGGAGTCATGTAGAGGCCTGCCACGTTTGAGGGCTCACCGTGTAGGGAGTTCGCAATGTATATATTGTAAATAAACCCTCTTCAAGTCTCTCTTCCTCCTGCCTCGACAACTTCATCCCGGACCTCCGGTGTCTGGAAACCCCGGTCGCAACAACTGGTTGGCAGCGGTGGGATACGAGTCTGCGACGGAGAGCGACATGTACCGGAGGCCAGCCGAAAGCCCTGGAACTCGGCGGGATCGAAGCAGCGTACCACCACCGCACGTAATGGGGTGAGTGCCTGGCTTTGTGCTTGAGATATATCGAGTCTTTTAGCCTAGATTCGTTAAAAGATAGATATAACCAACAACTGCCTGGCCACTGTGGTTGTTATCTCAGCACAAGGCAGCACTGGATGATTATCTGAGCAAGTACGCTAAAGCAGGAAAGCTTAGATGATTCAATAGGAACAAGTGGTAATGTTTCAAAATTTCTAAGGGTACGTTGCGGGTTAAATTTAGGATGTTGTAAAAAGCAGGAGTGAAAATTAACAGGAAACAAGTAGAGAGGGATGTTGGCCACGTAGTGCTACTTGGGTGCTTAAGCTTGTGGTCTCCGCTGTGAGATTTGCCAGGCTTCAATTTCTCTAGACCCAGAATTGAAACGCTGGTGGGTTTGTGTTTTGTCACAGCTGAGCCAAAGCAAAGTAGTCGCCATGGATCTTACGAGATTGACGAGAGAGAACCTGCTGAACCTGTGTTGGGATCTGGAGCTAGATTTTAATGATGATATGCCTGCTTCTAAACTCCGCGAAGTGATTCTCGAAAGCAATAGTGACAATGAGGAAATCGAGCACTTCGGGAATATGTACTTATTGGACCAGGAGGAGGAAGTAAAAAGGGCGCAAAGAAAGGAAAGATGGCGCCAGGAGGAATTGGAAGCTGAGCGCAGGCATGAAGAACATATGGAAGTACAAAGGGCGCAAAGAAAGGAAAGATGGCGCCAGGAGGAATTGGAAGCTGAGCGCAGGCATGAAGAACATATGAAAAGGATGCAGGAATTAGACGAAGAGATAGATAGGATTCGGCGTAGAGGGGTGGCATTGCAGCAGAGTGGTCAATCCGTAGATGTTAGCGCACGAGCGGTGCAAGGTAGCGGCGGTGCCGTTTAAGGTTGAAGAGAAGGCTACAGGTCAGAAAGTTGTAGATGTAGCGCACGAACGGTGCGATGTAACGGCGGTGCCGTTTACAACTGAAGCGGAGGCTACATGTCTGATATCTGTAGATATAGCGGCGGTGCCGTTTGAGGCCGAAGAAAAAGGCTAGTGCCTGTAAGGGAATGGAACAGGTTTTAACCCATTCTGAGGGAAAAGAGCTCGCGGTCGCAGCAGGGTGTGAGGGTTCCGTGGTGGTGGAAACGGAGTTAAGATTAACAGAGTGTTCCATCGAACCTTGCAGCCCTGTAGACCATGTTGATGAGCATCAGAGGCGGACGAAAGGCTCCAGGTTTGGCACCAAGGAATGTGCCAAACGGAGAGAGCGTCCGAAAAAACAGAAGCGCGGCAAGGCTCGCGATCAGCGCGGCGCGTTGACGAGGACCTTCAAACGGCGTGGCGGATTCGCGAGAAAAGGCCCGTTGTCTTCTCTGACTGGCTCGAATCGCAGGCGTCTAAGCGGCCGGAGAGTGAGGAAAAGAAAAGCGCAATCTACGCGGCCGCGGGTCTAGCGATGAACTGATAAGTGATCATCAGGACTGGGCGCGCGAGACGGCGGAGGAGCATATCGGTGATGAAGAACGTCAGAGTAGGACGAAAGGCTCCCAGGTCCGCGCAAAGAAGCGTTGCACAGGGAGAAAAGGCGTCCGAAGGGCAACAGTAAGAGGCAAAGCTCGCGATGAGCACAACGCGTTCGAGTAAGGTTTTCAAACGGCGGAGTGACATCGCGAGAAAAGTGCCGTTGTCTTCTCTGACGGGTCTTATCGTATGCGTCCGAACCGCCGGAAAAAGAAAAGCGCATCGTACGCGGCAGTGTTTGAAGGATAGATTGCTAGGCAATTATCCAGACAGTCCGCGCGAAAAATCAGATGAGCATGTGGGTGCTGGTGAGCATCAGAGATGGCGAAAGGCTCCGTAGACGGCACCAAGAGACGTGCAAAAACGGAGAAAGCGCCGTAAAAACAGGCAGGCAAAAATCGCGACGCGTTTGAGGAATGTATTCAAATGGCGGAGCGAAATTTCAGAAAGTTTGCCGTATCGCAAGCGTCCAAGCGGCCAGAGAACAAAGAAAAAGAGAAGCGCATTGTGTGCGTAAGTGGTCGAGGGGCAAAGAGACCCTTCCGTTGTTCTCGCGGTGCATTGGACGGGGTGCGGGGCAAAAGAGTCGGTGGTTTCGAGGGGGCAGGAAGCGACAGCAAGTCGGCTTCGAGGAACGTCGCGGGGTTCGGTAGCAGGACGATTGACGCGTGTTGTAGACCCCGCTTCTCGAGAAAATCGTTCCGGGCGCGGACCACCACGAGTTAGACTAAAAGTTAGTGAGAACAGCTGTTAGCCTGTCAGAAAACGTCGACTCGGGACTGTAAAAGGAATGTTTTGGTGTTTTACTTTAGTGATTTTGTAAATAACGAGTTTGAACTTTGTTTTCGTTAGCACTCTATCGTTTTAGTTGCCGATATGCGTTGTAGGAGATCTATTGGAAGGATAGTGACACGCATTAGAGCGTACAGAAATTAGGGCGTTTGTCATCGGCACCGGAGTTGGTTTGGTATGCGTCCGAGCCGCCGGACAAAACGAAAAGAAAAGAAATAAAGCACGTTGAGTAAAAAGGCAAACCCTTTCGTCGCTCTATCGACGGCATGTGGATGGACTGCGGGAGTGCGAGATACTGAGGCGATAGTAAGAACGCAGGTGTCAGGCGCAGAGCTTTGCGGGGTCGGAGGCGAAGCGAATGGGGTTTTGCCATTGTTCCATTCCCCGTTCGCCTAGAAAGACCCACAGGACGCGACGCCGCGCGTTCGTCTCAAAATTAAGTGACAGCGGTAAGCGTTTCGGAAGGCTCCTCCCGCGGATTTGTATTTTTTAGTTTTGAATATCTGTTTTGACTGTTTAGGTCAGTTTTTCCTTTTGGAATGTGTTTTGTACTTCTGCTACTAGATAGCGTTTACGTAGCAGGTACCATGCTGTTTATTTTTTAAGCTTTGTATGTATTAGTTTTAAAGGTAACCGTTTTGCGGCCGTATAACGACACGTTAGGGGCGTCTGTCCAAGTAGGACCGACGTTAGAGACGAATTTGAGTGAGCGCACGGACGCAAGGATATTCTTGCGAGGTTTTCAGGATTCATGCGAAAGTTTTTTTGTTGTTATTTTTCGTTTGTTCGCATGTCTCCGGCGTTGAAGTAAGGAAAGGTATTCGTGGGTTTACGTGTACGTTTTAGTTTATGAGCTTAGGTGTAGAGTGGTAACCTCACGAGAGTTAATGAGTGGTTCATCCATGCAGGAGCACTATAGCACTGTGATGTGCGTTTGCGGATGTATAATAAAGATGTTCCTGATGCAGGTACAAGCACGGCAGTTATGCTTTCGTCTTCTCAAAAGGAATTGACGACTGGCTTTGGGCGGCACTAAATTTCGGGAACTAAAAGATAAGCGTGAAGTAAAATGCTTTATTTTATGAGTATGATACCTGGTGGGTTACGGCGGATTACTCACGCAAGCACTCGGGTATGCCACGGTGAGCGCATCACTTGACAGTTAGTTTTCTTGAAAGCAGTTTGATGGGAAGATTATATCGGATCGGGATTAGGA
>WOVY01001700.1:0-100238 GCA_013436015.1 Rhipicephalus annulatus | reverse complement strand
CATCGCTGAGTGTCCGTCAATAAACCGCTTAACACAACATTAAAACTACGCTTTTCTAAATATCGGCCCTCAGCAAAGATAACTAACTGGCAAGCATTCTTTATCAAATATCACACCAAGCTGATACTGTTACTGACACTGACAGCTTAGTATCACTCATAGAAAATAAATTAAATCAGTGTTCCATGTTTCTTAATATTCCTAAAGGTTACGCTGGAGTAGACGCTGAATACGAAAAACTTAGGGCCCTTCGCTGCAGAGCTGAAAGAAAATACAGACGCACGGGTCTACTTGAAGATTACCGCGACGGTCAAAAAACGCATGATCGCATGAGACGACAACTAGAACGACTAGGCACAAAGCGCTGGCGGGAATCTGCACTTCGCTAACGCCACTTACACCCGAGTCAAAATTATGGAATGTTCTACGCTCTTTAAGTGGGACAGGAACCATCACAACCATTTAGAGCATTAGCTTTAGCGATGAATGTACCGGAAACGACTGTTGTGGATGAATTTTGTCAGCATATTACACTACCAAGTGCAGCCTGGCACACGCCTGAATACATTAAGTCTGTTGGGGATATTAAAGCATTGATTACTTTTTCTCTCAATAGACATCATGATGACCTAGATCATCTATTGTCACTACAAGAATCAAATAATGCTCTTGCAGCATGCCGAGAGAGGACAGCAGCTGGTCTTGATGGAATAACATATGTAGTATTAAAAGTCTGGGTCCTGTGGCCACATATACTTTGTTGAAGATATTTAATGATGTATGGACAACATAGTGCCTCCCACCTCCTGGAAAGTTGCAAGAGTGGTCCCAATTCTGAAACCCGGAAAAACGCCTTTATCCCCAGATTCTTTTCGTCCTGTCAGCCTGACAGCTGTCTTTGTAAACTATTGGAAAGATGATAGACGCTAGACTTCAGTGGTGGTGGAATGTACGAACGTGCTTCCAGAAAATATGGCAGGCTTTCGTAAAGCCGCTGCACGATGGATGCATTCTAGACATCGTAACTTATGTATCATGAGAGGAGCTGTGGAAGTATCGTCGTTGCAGTATTTCTAGATATAGGCGAGCATTTGACACAACCAGCCACGCTCATGTACTACACGGTTTAATTCAATTGGGAATAGTAGGCAGAACACTAAGATGGATTGCAGAATTCTTAAGAGGCAGGAAAATCTTCATTGACACGGCTGACGGTAAAAGTAAAGAGCATGAAGTTAGTCAAGGAGTCCCACAGGGTAGCGTACTAAGCCCATTTTTATTTAATTGCGTTATGCTGAAGTATCCCATATTTTGCCTACTAGTTTGAAATATTCCATACATGCAGAAGATCTGTGCATTTGGACATCAGACACGAGCATTCAAGCAGTTCAGCAAAAACTTCAAGATGGGCTGACAATAATCAATGACTTTTTAAAGAGCAGAGGCATGATTCTTTTCGCTTGAGAAAACATCTGTACTTCGATTCACAGGGAAATGCCTTAATAAATTCAAACTTCAGATAGACTCTCAGCGCTTACAACTTGTGCGACAGCACAATTTTTAGGGGTTATTTTTCGACAGACGTCTCTCTTGGGTACCACAGATAAAATCATTAAAGGATAAAGTCAACTCCCTAATCAATATATTACGTCGACTGACCGGAGTGAGATGGGGTAGTTCATGTTCTTCTTTATTGCTTGTACATTCAAGCAATAATTCCACAAAGAATAGCTTACTCGACCCCGGTTTTACATGGGATATCACGTAATTTAGAGGAGAGGATTCAAATATTGTTGGCCAGAAGCCTTCGTATATGCCTTGGTGTACCGCTAGCGTCTGCCAGTGCTTTAGTAATTGCGGAGTCTCGTCAGCCGACTTTCCATGCTATGACATTTACGGAAACTTGCCGGCATTATCTTCGGTTGGCAACTCAACACGCTTATCATCCCTTATACCAAGCCATTCAGGAAAGATCACCTGGAAGAACACATAAAACTATAGTAGAATTGAAGAGTTTACTGCCTACGCACGAATACTGGCCTCGATGTTCATCCCACCCACCATGGTGACTCTCGATCCCAGATATTACAACTTCGATCCCGGGAATAAATTGTATGATATGCCCATAATTGTAATAAAGCAATTAACTTTAACACACCTCTATACTAATTATGAAGACTATATTCACGTGTACAACGATGAATCATGTCTGAATCAAAGCTCTACGTCGGCATTCTTTGTACCTGCATACCAGGGAGAAAAGCTTTTAAACTCAGCCATTTCACAACATCCACAACGGCAGAACTCTATGCAATACTCTGTGCTTTACGCTTCATATGTTCACAGCCAGGTCCACTTCGATGGGTAGTTATCAGTGACTCACAGTCCTCATTAGTTTCTGTAAAAGGAATCAGCCTTGGCAACAAAGCTAGTGAGCTCGCATATGAAATACAGAGGACGTACGCTATAGCAAAAGATTTAAAGCACACCATAACGTTCCAGTGGGTGCCAAGCCAGTGTGGAATCACAGGAAATAACATAGCTGATCACATTGCACATGCAGCACATCAAGAAAATAGTATATCACTGCTACCTCTATCGATGAGCGATGCACGGTGTCTAATAATGATGCCCGGTGTCTAATAAATAAGCTGAGCTGTCCGCTGTCTAAGGAAATTTGGTTCGAAAATGGTGCGCGAAACTCTCTGTTGTATAACATTGATCCCGGTATAGAATTTAGTATTCCGTTAAAGGTTAGCCGATCGGTAGAAACAGTCATCCATAGGCTTCGACTTGGTACAGCCTACATGAAGGCTTTGTATAGGAATAAGGAAAGCTGGGAGTCCTACCTGCTCATGTGGAGAAGCTCAAGAAGACGTGGAGCACATTCTTCTGCATTGTAAAATTCATGACGTACCTCGAAAGAACCTTTTGAAAAACTTACTTCTTCGGATAAGCGACCTCCATCGATTGCAAAAACCATGGCCAAAAGGAAAGCTACAAGCCACTGCAGTGCGTGCAGTCGTTCCCTTTTTGGAGGAGTCAGAAATAGCTCAAAAGTACTAAACAAAAAACAAATGTACTTCACTGTTAACCGCGGTATGTTTCAAAACAGTATTTTTGTGTTTCACTATGATACTTTTGGAAAAAACCTTTCTGAAACAGTTCAGTATTTTAAGCGACAGGATCACCTTAGCCATTTTATTGAACTTTCACGTTTTTGCTTGAACACTTAAATTGGCGTGATTACTGTTGTTTTTTACATACTCAGTGTGGTGCGGGACACATTGCTATGCAGTGTGAACCCATTTCTGTGTGCTGTGGACTCTGTGTTGAAAAACGTGAACTCATTGTGTAAGTGTTGTGCTATGTACAACCGATAAACCCTATGCCGACCGATAAAAAGGCTGTCAGACGCTTCATCGGCCTCTGCGCATATTATCGACGATTATCGCGGACTTCGCACGCATAGCATCACCGCTAACTTGCCTCACGAGAGAAGACGTCACCTTTGAGTGGAATAACGAAGAGGAAGCTGCTTTTTAACGATCTTCGACAGCGACTATAAACACCCCCAGTCCTTGCCCACTTTGACGAGAGAGCCCCTACGATGCTTCACACCGATGCTAGCAATGTTGGTCTGGGAGCTGTGCTTGTGCAGCAGCAAGAGGGCACAGAAAGGGTAATCGCTTACGCAAGCAGAAACGTTAACACGCGCTGAGGCTAACTACTCCACGACTGAGAAATAATGTCTCGCCGTGGTATGGGCGGTTACAAATTTCGTCCGTATTTATATGGCCGCCCCTTCAAAGTAATTAGCGACCACCACTCACTGTGTTGGTTAACTCATCTTAAAGACCCTACCGGCCGATTAGCGCGCTGGAGTCTCAGGCTGCAGGAATTCGAAATGGCAGTCGTACATAAGTCAGGGAAGCGACATATGGACGCCGACTGTTTGTCCCGCTCACCCATTGAGTCGGCAACCCTACCCGAAGAGGAGGAAACATCATTTCTCGGTGTCCTCGACACGATCACCATTGCTCAGCAACAACGAGACGACGCTGAGTTGCTTGGCCTAATTACTTACTTGAATGGCAGATCTCGGAAGGTGCCAAGAGTTTTCGCAAGAGCGTTGTCATCATTTTGTTTACGTGGGGGAGTACTCTATAAAAGAAATTTTTCGTCGACGGGATCTGCCTATCTACTCGTCATCCCAGCAGCCCTTCGCACTGAAGTACTGAAAGCATGCCACAACGAGGTTACCTCTGGCCACTTGGGTTACACAAGAACGTTGGCCAGGGTACAGCAAAGGTATTACTGGCCAATACTAACCACAGCCGTGAAGCACCACGTTCGTACCTGCCTCGACTGCCAGCGACGCAAGTCACCGCCAACTAAACCAGCTGGCCTCCGGCAACCCGTACAGGTCCCAATGACTCCATTTCATCAGATTGGCATGGACATTTTCGGCCCACTCTCTACTTCTACTGCAGGCAACCGATGGGTTATCGTCACGACGGATCATTTGACCCGTTATGCCGAGACAAAGGCTATCCAGAGAGGTACAGCAGCGGAGGTGGCAAGATATTTTATCGAGAATATTGTACTGAGGCATGGTGCACCAACCGTCGTAAACACAGACAGAGGAACCGCATTTACAGCAGCTCTTTTGGACCATGTTTTGATGCTGAGTGGAACAACGCATCGTAAGACCACCGCATACCACCCGCAAACGAACGGGCTGACAGAGCGTCTAAACAAAACCATTGACGACATGCTTTCGTTGTACGTAGACGTCGAACACAAAATTGGGATACAATTTTGCCTTACATAACGTTTGCATACAACACGGCCAAGCAAGAAACGACCCGCATGACACCTTTCAGCCTCGTTCATGGACGGGAAGTACGAACCATGTTAGATGCAAAGTTACCGCACGAAGGCAACGACATCGTCCCGGACGCCGACACGTTTACGGAACGCGCAGAAGAAGCTAGGCAACTTGCACGTTTACGGATCAGCCAGCAGCAAGACTACGATGCAGGCCGCTACAATGCTCACCGCAGAAGAGTCGTATACCAAACTGGCGACAAAGTATGTGTTTGGACGCCCGTACGAAAACGAGGACTTTCCGAAAAACTCTTAAGAAGATACTTTGGACCGTACCTAGTTGTGCGACGACTTAGCGATGTCACTTACGAAGTTGTTCCCGACTGTTCGTATAGTACAAAGCATCGCCAGCACCATCCTGAACTCGTTCACGTAGTCCGCATGAAACCTTACGTCAGCGAGTGATTGCGTGATACTTTACTTTAGAAAAAAGAACTGCATTACAGACTGCGCATCGGGGCGATGCTCTTTGAGAGAGAGGCAAATGACGCGGGTCTACATGTCAACAATAACGATGATGGGACATTTAGTGGGCACGAAGTAGTGGACCTCTAGCTTCTCTCGAGGCCGAAGAAGACGATCGTGTGGCTCAGCTGTTGAGGACACGCTGCTTTCGTCGTCCCAAGGTGTATCGGTGTTTTATTCGCGTTGTACCGCGACAATATGTATAGCCTTGTGTTTGCTACAAAATGTGCGATGTTGCTTTTGTGCAAGAGAAGAGGAGTAGCTTTGGCACCAACCTCTCCTTACATACATTTAATTAAAAAAACAGTGTTCAAGGTCGCGAGGCGCGTGTGACGTACATTCTTCCTCCATGCCATTCCTCCGTGCCATCTCTCCACGCTTACCTTCCAGTGGTTTAGTCGCGACTAGAGGAGAGAGAAATCCTGTACAGCCTGTGTCAAATATTTGTTACGCACCGCTCGCATTCGACGGATTCTGAAACTTTTTGCCGCGGTCTATTCGTGAGGCAATTAGCTCCCTTTGTGAAACCATTGCATGGCTTCTTAGAAACGTGTTGCAGAGCGCCTTTAGTAGTGTCACGTGACAAACTTCGTCATGCATTATTCGCATATCATTCATTACCACCAATGGGAGGGTGAGGAGTAGAGATGTGAGGTTGATAAGAAGAGTAGAGATTAAAGCATATCATACAAATAACAGATCAATAGAAAGGGAAGAAAGACACAGAGCGAAAGAAATACATATAAAAGTAGATAGAAAGAGGAACGAGAAACAGACATACAAAACAAAAGACATGTTGAAAGAGCGAGAACAAAGAAATAGAGAGAAAAAGAAAAAAATGGAAATAAACGGAGACAAAAAATGAGAGCAAGTACAGCCATGGGTAGGAAAGAGAGAGGAGAGAGAGTAAAAGCCTTGTCAAGCAAGGATGAGCTGGAAATAAATTGAAGCAAAACTGCGATTTGACGTAGTTGGAACATATTCATCTTGAAGTATTTGCGCAAGCACACGAGGACAAAGATGAGAAACACAAACGGGTGGAACATTTGCTCCACTTTGCGTTTCTCTTCTTTGTCCAGCGCCCCTAGCGCAAAAACTTAAAGATGGACAAGCTATACGTGCCTACCAGCTCTCCTGGGACACAACGTTGGAGCGACTAAGTGCAAGGTGTGCTAATATTTTATTCATAGGAGCACATTGTTGCGCAATGCACGTTTGCCAATCTCGGTGCCCCGGGCATCGCGAATTTTGTAGTAAATGAGTGATACTAATCTTGCGACGTGCCGCAACATGAAGTGCTGCGGACATCGAGTGCATTGTCGCCATTGAGGCTCCACGACCAGCGAATCAGCTCCCTCTGAACGAGGCCACGAGCGGCAGCGGAGGCAAGCACAATTGAGCTGTTTTAGCGGACGTCATTCTCCGACTGCCCGGAAGGACTCGCCTTTTGTCACGAGCAAACAATGCCTCGCTTTCGCTTCGGGCAGCTCGCGCTTCCACCGGCGTCGAGTTCTCGGGTGTCACTCGCTTCTCGCAGATTACTGGGCAGATGCACGCTCCACGCAGTCCTGACACGCTCCGTAACGAAATCCGGACCTCTCGTGACGCGAGCACGGGAGGGTCGCTGGCATAGACGCATCAGCCGGAGGGGGGGGGGGGGCAAAGGGGGGCGCAAGCCTCGTCACTGAGAAAAGGGGGGTGGGTGAGCTCCCCCACTTTCGACAGCGGTCACTGTTGGCTGCACACTGGGGCAAACAACTTAGGCGAAATTTTTCTTTACCACTGTAATCACTCAATTCGATTGTTACGTGGAAAAGAAAATATTACGAGGAAAAGTTACGATATAGTAATGAATTTTTAACATTTCAGGAGTGACGATTTTCTTAAAGGCTCTTTACGACGCTCTACATCCTGTGCTCCAGCACAGCAGAGAAGGCTAGCGTTGAACAGAGGCTCTATAATGCTGCATCATTTCTTCATGTTTTTATTCTGTTGCGACTCGGCGATGCAGTTAAAGATGGGAACGAACAAACTTTTTATGGACGGTCAAAGCATTTGCTTCTTAAGAACAATCATTTTCTTTATTCGAAAAGCATTACCATCACTGCTGATTTGTGGAAGCTGCTGTGAGCACATGGTTGCGACTAATTTTTCTAAATATTTTTAGTGTTGCCGTACTAGAAGAACCAAGAAAAGTTTCCGCTTTAGTCTCCCATAAATCTTATCAGCCTTGCTTATGGCAACTTGAAGCGATGGTGGCATGCGTGCAAAGTGGCGACGAATAAAGCAGTGGACTCGAGCTCAGTGGGAAGCTAAGTAGACAAAAATGCTCAATATGCCTTTGGTTCCTTAAAGATTGCTTCACATTTAAAAACTGAATCCTTTTCTAGCCGTCTTTGGTAAAATAAAAATTTCATTCAATGATAAAATATTTGCTGTTGACGTAGCTGCTATCAACTTAATTGTATTCATGCGGAAAGTTGCGAGGTAACCGTAATGCATCAAAATCACCTCGTGTAATATTAATACATGCTTGACAAACATGTATGTGTTGTGCCAGTGCATGCTGCTTAAAACTCAGTGTCCCTTTTTCACGCTATTGAACAAGTGCTATGCGTATGAAAAATCATATGAAAGTGTGAGTGCGTCAAAGAAGTTTTTTCAAGGAAGTGTATACTTAACAGCTCGTTTTTCTGTGTTTTGACCGAATACTAATATGATCTAACAGACAATAATGCCAAGGAAAGCATAGATGAAGTAATTAGACCGAATTGTTATGCATATGTGAAGAAAGAAAAGTGGATGAAAAGATAACTTGCCGGAGCTGGAACCAAACCTGCGACCTTCGGAATATCGCAGGTTCTGTTCCTGCCCACGGCAAGTTATCTTTTCAGCCACTTTTCTTTCTTCACATTTACATCACAATTCCGTCTAATAGCTTCCCCTATACTTTCCTTCGCATTATTGTCTGAAGGATTTGAAGATAATATATATATATATATATATATATATATATATATATATATATATATATCGCAGGTTTTGTTCCTGCCCACGGCAAGTTATCTTTTCACCCACTTTTCTTTCTTTCACATTTACATCACAATTCCGTCTAATAGCTTCCCCTATACTTTCCTTCGCATTATTGTCTGCAGCATTTGAAGATTATATATATACATATATATATATATATATATATATATATATATATATATATATATATATATATATATTGGTACGCCACTCGCTGGGATACCATACCGACGCGTTTCACCGGTATTCGGGGGCTCGGACACCGCAAAAGCGCTCTGAGTTAGCTTTCAAATGTGCGCTGGTATATAGTGCATACCGCGAGATGTAATTGGTCAGGACACCGTCAAAGTGATTATGGCGTATTTTGTACGGTCAAGGCAGCCGATGAAGCGGGAACTTGGTTGGAGCGCCATTTCCTACAATATTATTTGTCCTCTGTTGTAGTTGAGGGAAAACCTATGGGAGGATGATTTTTTTTATAAACGGGGTAATGTGCGCGCACGCAACAAAGTGCGTGTGCGTGTGTGAAGAGCCGTTTTTATGCACTGTATCATTTTGTACCTGTAATTTGCCATGTGTACTTGATTGCACCTTGCTTCGGTATATTAACTTGTAGAAACGAAGGCATGAAAAAAAAACAGATTAATAAATGAATAAAAAAACATACCTTAGAGCCACTGAGTGACCATCTAAGGCTATCTCTGACGGAGCATTGACTATGGGCAAAGCACGCCTCTTTCAGTGTTGATGATCTCCTATATTTACCCGTAACACTACTAGGGAAGTTTTCACACTATTAATTCGCCTTATGCTGAAACATTCGGCAGATTCCACGTACAATGGCAATTGAAGTCATGCGAAGCATGTGGAGAGAAGAATGTGGTGTAACTTTTTTGTTGAGAAAAAACGTAATAAACTGACGCAAGAGATACGTAAACATGTTACACGCACGGAAATGTACATTGAACAGTCACAAATATTTTATATAAGCAGTTGTTTACAGTTGCGGAACGATGCAAAGAGCAACGTGCGTATTACTAACACCAAAAGCAGTAAGCTGAAATGTCACGCTTGTGCCTGCAACGATCGTAGCCCTGGATGGTGCTTCGTATACCAACTTCAGTGGATATATCGATTGACTACAATGACACTAACCCGATGAGATGCCTGTGTAAGTGGAGTACATATGTAACGTTGACAAAATTAAATGCGCATCACTGCCACCACAACCGATGTTTCACCAACACTGCTCTTGCCTATATGATATTTTTCCAAAGAAGGTCCGAGACCTAGCGTAGCTTTGCAGTATGCACTCGATTGCCCTTTTATTCGATTCCTGCTGACACCCCGATATTTATTCTTCGCATCTGTCGAGTCCACGCCGACAATGTAAGTTTTAAATGCGAAGGCATTTCTTAGTCGGGCTATGCCAGGCATCCGGCGTTGTCCGCGGTGGTGTCCGCGCGCTGGCTGGTGTTATTTCTCCACTCTTACTGCCTTTCCCATAGCAACAGCTGCGGGCGCGCGCGCTTATCCTCGACCCTAGCAACCGGATAATGTGGTGCAAGAGACTATAGGAGAGGGTCGGGGAAGTGCTTCGCTGCTCCTTCGCTCGCCGTTGGTTATCTCTCCTCCCTTCGCGCCCCACTCTTCCATCCGCTCGCACCTCACTCTCGACCGTTGGCTGGCTGAGCATTTCTCAAGAACATCCGGAAATGTGTGCTCAAGACGCCGCCGTGAAACAGCAACGCTCAGCTGAGAACACTGGCGCTCCACTCTCCCGTCCGCTCGCCCCTCACTCTGAACTATTCACTAGCTAGGCGCCTCTCAAGGTGATGGCAGAAGTACGTGAAGGCGAATGTCTGACGGCAATGGTACCTTCTCTTGGGGAGAGAAATGCAATCGCATTTCCTCGCGATTCCCTTCGCAAGTGTGGGGCATTTGTTTACGCTCTTGCATTTTAATTACTAATAAATGTTCTCGCCATTCTTCGGTAGATATACTGTCAAGCGCCGGTGGCGCATACCCGCATACCGTGGCCCATGGTAGTGGTATATGGGTGGCGAAGGAAGAAGAGAAGGAAAGGGTTTAACATTCTACGTGACGGGATTTTCACATTATTCATGTCATGACCAAGCACTCATAGTCGTCAAACCCTCTAACCTCCTTTACTAATGTTGTTTGACCCTAAGCAAAAAAAAAATTCTAGCATACCCACGGAGGGAACGGTGATGAGTGGGGCAAAGCGCTGGAGGGTTTCATCGCTAAACCGTGAATCATCCGCGAATCTCACTCACTACACCACCAACGACGTGACAAACACTGTACAAATTTATACAAGAAATTTTATTATTCGTAAGCAGTAGACATAAGTCGCTTTCGTTGTCCTTTCATTAAACGACTTTATCGTCGGTGAAGTCGTGGATCGGTGATGGGGCGTGGTGGGATGTTTGCAAGGACGAAGTAGTGGGCAGTTGGCAAAGGTGGAACTATTATTCCCGAGAAGTTAGAGTGGCGCCGCGTGGGAGATCCCGTCATGGCACGGACTCTTCGATGCGAGCCGCGGCCTACATAATGATGCACTCACTTCGTGGGCTGTTCTGCTGTTAGCGTTTGATTGATGAATGAACAAAATAGATTGAGTAATCTTTCAGGTAACACAATAAAAAGTTTGTTGTTTGCTTCTGTACAATCGCGCGCTGGGTCGTATTGCAATGCAATGCGAGAGGAGAGAAAAGGTCTGTGTCGTGCTGCTAACCGCAATGATATATTCCATTCGTGGCAACGACAGCCGCATTCCGACGGGTGTGAAAATCAAGAACACGCTTCTGTTCGGATACAACAAACTGATTGACGCATAATCATGTGATTTTGAGAAAGAATTAGGACGCCATATTTTACATTATATAAGGTTGATTTGGGCATGGGTGATTCTTTTCGGGGATATCAGGACTCCTCCTTCTCTAGAATGATTTGTACCGGACGAATCCACGTAACTACGGACAGCGCTTTCACAAGTGCAGCATCGAGTATCGCAACATTGGAAGGCGCTCGTCCTATAGAATAGCGCCACCGCTGTTGTGTGTTTTTCGCGTGTACTTGCTCACTGAACACGTTGCTTAGTTTCATGTTTCTCTCGCAATAAATTTGAAGCTTCAAGTGACCGATATTATTGAGTTTAAGTGTGGTTGAGGTTAAGGGCGGAAATTCTTAGTGCTGTCAGATTCTGTCTTCGTTCAGAATCGTAGCAACGGGGTGGTCACGTTCCAAACTACCAGTTTAGATAGACACCTCCTATGTTACGTTTCCCTGCAGTTGATTACATTTTGGTGGACATGACGAGCGAGACCAGTCGTCGCCTCATCGAGGCGGAAGTTGTTTAGTTATTACATGGGTCCAGAAGCCTATAGGTTGAAAATTTTTCTGGGTTGAGAGAGCACACCTACATGAAGTGGTCATTTTTCTCTCTGCATGGGGAAAATTTTTGGGAGGTAGAGGACAGGCCCGGTGAGCGATCCCCTAGTTACGCAGCTGCTTGGGCCACGTCAGTGAGTGCACTATAGAAATAGTTCATTTTGACTTCCTGACGTTTGTGTTGAAATCATTGCTATCAGCTCTGCAACCACGTGAAGCTCCCATTAGTGTTTATGACGTGGCGGTAGAACACTCAAGCATTTCACGCAGATCAGGGTGTAGGGCTATGTAAGCCCTGGCGACTGGTGAGAAGGAATCTTTACATATGACCCCAGTGAACTGAAATAACTCATTATTTCCGAAATCGTTGTGTTTGCAGCCGTATTGTTTTGCTTGTGTGACGAACATTTTTCGTGAGTGCTTATGACAGTCATATTCATGCAATGTATCTTGCTGGAGAAAGGGAAGTTCTTTCATATTATCTAGATCATTCGCAGATACAAGCGTAACTTGCACGGTAAGCCCCGCCGCGGTGGTCTAGTGGCTAAGCTACTCGGCTGCTGACCCGCAGGTCGCGGGTTCGATTCCCGGCTGCGGCGGCTGCTTATTCGATGGAGGCGGAAATGTTGTAGGCCCGTGTGCTCAGATTTGGGCGCACGTTAAAGAACCCCAGGTGGTCAAAATTTCCGGAGCCCTCCACTACGGCGTCTCTCATAATCATATGGTGGTTTTGGGACGTTAAACCCCACAAATCAATCAATCAACTTGCACGGTAAAGTGCAATGTATTTAGTAATTTAAAAACGTTTCAATTTCATTTCTCATACTTCGGCACAAACGTGTTCTAATCCCGAAGTCTGTGCCTAGTTGTAATAACGTTAGTACCACTTAGCATATTTTATTTTCTTACAGCCCATGCTGTGGTGTACACGATAAAAACAACGAACGTCTTCTCTTGCATGACCATGCTAACAATAAAGCTTTTGTTTGGACGGGAGTCTGTCTATCCTAAGCTAAACTATGAAAACTTCTTAATTTTAAAAAGCTTCACTAGTTGCGAAACCTTGCACCTTGTATGTAGAGAAATTTTTGTCATGAAATTGACGAATAACCGCCAATGTATCGCAAAGAGCGTGTACAAGGGGGGCGTAGAAAAAGGCGACAAGCGCCGACGGAGGAGCGAGTCCGTACCGTGACGTCACATCGCTGCAACCACTGCGACGCCAGTGTTCGTTCTCGGGGCTAATAGGTGGTGTCGTACAAACAAGGGATGGACACAGTTGGACAATCTATGGCTCTTTGACGTGCAACTGCATACAAAGTACATGACCATCTTGCATTTCTTATTGGCTACTTCGCAACAGTATTTGCTTTAGGGTCGGTGAAGTGGTGGATTGGTAATGGGGTGCAGTGGGATGTTTTCAAACTCGAAGTAGTGGGCAGTTGGAAAAGGTGTAAGTATTGGCAGTGACGTACATACATGCAAAGGATGGACAGACCCACGCCTTAAGGAGCTCCACCCCGAAAACGTGACCCCCCCCCCCCAATATATAGGTCATTCACTGCATTATAATGCTGCCCCTTGGGACTATAGGAAGCGGTTAAATATAATGTGCCCTATGATGGTCCAAAGGGGAAGATACTGTTCCATAAAGAAAGCACTACCGCCCCATTTTGGCGCTATATACAGCAGTATTACTAAAACATGTGGCAATGAGTTGTTTGACACGCATCATTTATTGCCGAAAAGCCCCCGCTGTAACCTCATGTTGGCGTACTGAGGCAATGGCAGATTTCGTATTACCTTGTGGTTCTTCAAATGGAAAATTTATTCTCTCTTAAAACAAAATATATTCTTTTGAAACTTTGTTTTCTTCACAAACAATACTATGCAACAATATATAAGCCCTATTGTTACTTGTACTGGCACATTGCAAAAATTAAGCCGCAATATGAGCCCCAATGCTATTTTTTCCATCTTTGTCTCAATATTCTGGCAAGAGTTTTGATTCATTTGCTCCACAAGTATTTTATTCAAATTATATGGAAACATATGAATCAGAAAATGTGACTATATTACTAGGGAATACACATGTGCTCTTTATATAATACGCTCAATATGCACTATATTGCAATTTTTAGCAAAAGCTAAAAAATAGAGAAAATTAAAAGAAAAATGAATAAACTACCGTTGTCATGAAAAAGAAGCACCTTGACAGAACTTGCTTTGTACTAAATGCAGGAACGAGTAATATTACACAATTATTTAGCACGACACAGTGTCACTTGCGCGCCCAAAGTTTCAAGCGCCCTCTACGTAACACAATTTTTGTTCGTGAAGTATAACGCCTCAATAACTACTACTCACATTCATATATACCATGATCGAAGATGGTAGAATATTGATGGGAGACACTTGTTATGAAATGATATATATATATATATATATATATATATATATATATATATATATATATATATACAGACAGTAATGCCAAGGAATGTACAGGGGAAGTTATTAGAACCAATGAAATGTAAATAAGAAAGAAAAGTGGATATATATATATATATATATATATATATATATATATATATATATATATATATATATATATATATATATACCTGTGACTGCTTTATTCTCATCGGCCCACCTAGCTTTCTGCCTCCTTTTCTGGGAATCCAGTCAGATACCCTTAATGACCAGCGGCTATTCTGCCCACATGCTTGCCCGGCCCATGTTCATTTCTTCTTAAATTCAACTATGATATCCTTAACCCCGGTTTGTTACCTGACTCACTCTGCGCTTTTCTTGTCTCTTAAGGTTACACCTCTGTTTTTCGTTCCATCGCTTGCTGCGTCATCCTCAATTTAAGCTGAACCCTCTTTGTAAGCCTTCAAGTTTCTGCTCCGTAGGTGAGTACAGGCCAGATGCAGCTGTTATATACTTTCCTCTTGAGGGTTAGTGGCACATTACCATTCATGATTTGAGAATGGTTGCCAAATGTGACCCCCCTCCCCATTCCTGTTTTTCTAGTTATTTCACTCTCATGGTTCGGCTCCGCGGTTACTATCTGTCCTAAGTAGACATATTTTTTTACAACTTCTAGCGTACGTCTCTCCACCTATCGCAAAGTGCTGTTTTCTGCCGCGACTGTTGCACATTACATTAGTTTTGTGCATATTATTTTCAGACCTACTTTTCTGCTTTCCGTGTCCAGTTCAGTAATCATGAGCTGTAATTCTCCACCTGAGTTACCGATCAAGGCAATGTCATCAGCGAATCGCAGGTTACTAAGGTACCCTCCATTAACAATTATACCTACCTCTTCTCATTCCGGGGACCTGAATACGTTCATGTAAACATGTGGTGAAAAACATTGGAGATATCGTGTCTCCTTTCCTTACATGCTTCTTTATTGGGATTCTGTCGCTTTTTTTTTTATGGAGAACTATGGTGACTGTGCATCCTCTGTAGATTGCTTTTAGTAGGTTTATGTACGGTTCTTCGATGCCTTGATGTTATAGTACCTTCATTACTGCACGGTGTCTTGACTGAGTCAAAGCCTTCTCGTAATCTTTAAAATTTATGTATGGGGGTTGGTTGTATTAGGTGCATTTCTTTATTATTTGATTGTTAGTGCGAATGCGGTCTATTGTGGAGTAGCCGGTACGAAATCTTGCTTATTTTTTTGGTTGATTGAACTCTAATATCGTCCTTATTTCTATTAGCTAATATTTTTGTAAATATTTCGTAGAGAACGAACAGTAAGTTGATCGGCCTGTAATTTTTCAAGTCTTTGACGTCTCCTTTCTTATGGGTGAAGACGATGCTGGCGTTCTTCCAAAATTCTGGCACCCTACCCGCCAAAAAACACTTCGTATATAAGGTGGCTAATTTTCCTAGTACGATTTCTCCGCCGTCTTTCAGGAGGTGCGTTGTTACCTTATCCTTACCAGTGGCTTTTCGTCTTTGTATTCTTTCTAGGGCTTTCCTTACTTCCCCTGTAGTTACTGGTAAGATGCCGAATTACTCTGTTCCTATATTGTTTCTCATATTATCTTCCTGGTTATTTTGACTTCTGCACAGCTCTCTGTTGAACTCCTCCACTACCTCGAATATGCTATCCGTATTGTGCCTTCCTTGATCCTTAATGCATGCATCTAATTTTGCCTATGCACAAGTTTGCCTTTGCAGCTTTTAGGCTTCTGGCGCTTTTTACAGCCTACTTAACTCTCTCCATGTTATAGACCAGAGCACTCCTATGTCGCACTCAGGCGCCTTCGGCGGTATACTGTCGCTCCCAGAGACACCATAATTTGTTTTGAACTGCCAAAGTATATGCCTCGCTAGCATGGCAAGCAGTGGCTCTGGGACTTTAAAATGTAAAAAAAAACGCGCCTGTTTACGCTGTGCCAGCCTATAAGAAGTCATCTGGGTACCACTGCGCCGTCTTTAGAAGCGAAAACAACAAGCGCAACAGCAAGATATTACTCAGCACTGTCTGTGAAGATCCCAACACGATGCGGCAATCGTGCTGGTGCGGTGTTTTTCGATTGCACAGATTTCCATCTGCCACAAAAAACGCTGAGCTCCGCTGCCAGTGTATATAATTGCCATCGGCAGGGAAAACTACGAGTCCAGTAAAAGTGTACAAGTAAATATAAATGTTGCATTCATTCAAGCGCAACGCCAGCTGTACCGCTTCACAGCAGCGATTTGCGTGCAGTATTCTTATATATAGTATGTGGCATCAAATCATTGCTGGCTGTACTCGTTCGCAGGCTGGATGCCAGTAATAGGATATATTGCGACTGACGCGGGGATGAAAGCACCGCGCACGTATACAGTTGTAACGGCGTACGATGGCGATGCAAAGAGACGGGAACGGCGCGAAAAGCATAGCTTTTGACTCAGTCGAACTGTGGTATGCCTTGACTCACTAGGCGAATCTGTGTTCTCGGTCGGCGTCACCGTAGCCTTTTAAAATCTTGTTCTGGTTGGCACTTTCGCACCGCATCTGTGTTCGCAGTGCCCGGCATGAGTGGCAAATGATAAACACACGCAGTGGTTGAGTGCAAATTGGAGCGAGATTCTAGCGCTATATGTATACGTTGACGCCAACTTACGGCACAAATTCTGCCTTGTCACAGCCAAGAAACGCCGCAGTGCGACTGAGTCGTAAAGCAACACTTTTCGCTGTTCACATTTCTTTCAATCGCAGTAGTACGCACCAGAAGAAATTGCTTCCGGAGACTGCAATGTACGTTCTGTAGACATTCCGGACTGTCGAGGAAGATCTCCTCGATGTTTCACATGGAATCAGCATAAAATTAGAAGAGTGGAAGAGCGTGAAATATCCTTACAGCTGGACTTGGGTTGTGCAGTTTCGCGTTTACCTAATTTGCAGAGTGTCTGCTCGTGTGGCAGTGCATGGGTGTTGCTTGGCCGCACTTGCAACAGATGACGCGACGCGCTTTTCATTGGCAGCACGCAGTGAGCTCGCTGTGTTCTGGTGTATACCTTCTGATGTCAGCTACCTTACGTCTATTGCTTAACTTCGAAAGCTCCCCTAGCTCTACTTTGTCGGTTGCATTCGAAGCTTTCATGGTTTGTCATCTCTTGATAAGATTTTTCGTCTCCCGAGATAATTTGCCAATGTCCTGTCTAGTGACTGTACGTACGACTTCCATTGCACACTCTTTGATTACACTAGTAAAATAATTGTTCATTGTGTCAATGCTAACGTCAGTTACCTCATTTAGTGCCTCCAATCTATCCTGAAGAGTGGCAACGGAAAGCATAAGAACTGATTGATTAGCGGGGGGGGGGTTATGGGTTAGGCCTTGACCCTGCAGCGAGCGTAGTCAGGATGATAAATTGATTATATATATATATATATATATATATATATTATATATATATATATATATATATATGTATTATGACGACTCGGTCGTAAAGAGGTTTATTGGCCGTGAACTCGGGAACGAACAAGCGCAACGGACCCGAAGATGAAGCGCACGTTCAAAGAAGATGATGATTGTCAGCCAGAACATATGATAATGATTGACTGCTGTTCAGATGAGGATGAAGCGCATAATAGATGCCTACACTGATTCCCCCCCACCCCCCCGTGGAAGCGGCCAGCCTGGCCGCTGCAGGCGGGTAGTCAAGGTGACGAGGAACGTCGTGTGAAAAGCTTCATGCGGGAAACGTGTACAATTTCGGTGCTGCGATAACGGTGGTCAATCGGCATGACAAGAGGCGTCACACGATAGTTTATAGGTGAAGTCTGCTCTAAAACTACATATGGGCCGATGAATCGAGGCTGGAACTTGTCGCACAGGACAGGCGTGCGAATTGGTGTCAATAGCAGCACCTCGTCACCCGGTCGGAATGATACCACACGATGAGAGGTGTCGTAGACGGCCTTCCTTGCTTGTTGCGTAGCTTCGGCGTTCATACGAGCGCGCTAGCGGCACTGGGCAAGGCGAGAAATATATTCTTCGCAAGAAGATCGTGATGGAGGGCCATTGCTGGTGAAGAAGGAAACATCGATAAAGAAAGTAGGTGAACGTCCGTAAACGAGATAAAACGGTGAGTAGCCGGTTGTGCGCTGAACAGCGGTGTTGTAGGTGAAAGTGAGGAACGGTAGAAGTTTATCCCAGTTTCTGTGATCCGGTTGAATGTATACGGCGATCATGTCGGCAAGGGTTCGATGAAATCTCTCGGTCAGACCGTTTGCTTGAGGAATGTAGCTAGACGCCATCTTCTGTGTAGTACCAGAAACGCGAAGAACTTCACCTAAAAGCTGTGATAAGAACACCTTTCCACGGTCACTTAGAAGTACACGAGGTGCACCATGACGTAGTATTATGGTCTGAAGGACGAAGTAAGCAACTTCCGATGCTGAACCAGAAGCTACTGAAGTTGTCTCGGCGTAGCGTGTCATATGGTCTACGGCGGTGACTATCCATCTATTTCCAGCGCCGGTAACAGGAAGGGGCCCATAAAGATTGATACCAATGACCTCGAAAGGCGTTGTAAGGCACGTCATTGGCTGTAACTGACCAGCCGGGGGAGATGTCAGAAGTTTGCGAAGTTGGCACGGAGAGCAGGAACCCACGTACTTTGCTACGCTGGTGGAAATCCCAGGCAAATAAAAGCGGCTTTGAATGCGGTCGTAGGTTTTGTGAAAGCCGAGGTGGCCAGCAGTCATATCGTCATGAAAGGCGTTTAGTACATGATGTTGAAGAGCGCGTGGCAGAACAGGTACCCAGCGTTGGCCGTCAGGATGATATATGTGACGATACAGCACACCGTCTTGAAACTTGAAGCACTCGAGTTGTCGACGAAGGCGTGCATTGGGTGGACGCGTAGCTCCTGAGAGTTGGTCTATAATGCGCCGACAATACGGGTCAGCCTGCTGGCGAGAACTGAAGGGTTGTTCGTCGTCCATTGGCGGTTGGTACAGCGAGGCGAGCAAGGCAACAGAAGTGGGAGTCACGTTCGCACTGGTGTCGTTGGAGGTGGCAGCTGGAGTGTTGAACGAAGCCGTAGGTAGTGGGCAACGAGAAAGAGCGTCGGCGTCTTGATGTTTTTTGCCCGATTTATAAATAATCTCAAACTGATACTCCTGTAGGCGTAAAATTCAACGACCCAAGCGTCCAGACAAGTTCTTCATTGTAGAAAGCCAGCATAAGGCGTGGTGGTCCGTTACGATGGTGAATTGAGGGCCGTACAGATAAGGACGGAACTTTTGTATGGACCAAACCACAGCGAGGCACTCCTGCTCAGTGATGGTATAGTTCTTTTCGGTAGAAGTAAGCACTCGGCTAGCATATGCGATGACCCTTTCTCGTCCAGAGTTATCGCGTTGGAGGAGAACAGCACCTATACCGCAACCGCTGGCGTCGGTATGCAGGAGTGTTGGGGCAGTGTCATCAAAATGGCAGAGTACAGGCTCTGACGTCAAAGCTTCCTTCAATAGGTCAAACGCCGACTGACATTCCTCGGACCACACAAAGGGTGCATTAGAAGCAAGTAGTTTGTGAAGTGGCGCAGCTATTGAAGCTAAATTTCGTATGAAGCGACGAAAATAGGATGCGAGGCCAAGAAAACTTCGCAAATCCTTAAGTCTTGTGGGGCGTGGAAATCGCAGGACGGCAGCGATCTTGTCGGGGTCAGGGCGAACACCGTCCTTGCTGACGACATGACCGAGAACCTTGATGGATTTGGTGGCGAAACGGCATTTTTTAGTGTTGAGCTGCAGACCCGCACCGGCGAGGCATGTTAGGACGTCATCCAAGCGCCTCAGGTGCTGAGAAAACGTTCAATGAAAAGATGATAATGTCATCAAGGTAGCAGACACACGTATTCTATTTGAGACTACGCAGGACGGTGTCGATCATGCGTTCAAACATCGCGGGCGCATTGCAGAGCCCGAAAGGCATCATGTTAAATTCGTATAGGCCATCGGGGGTTGCAAATGCCGTTTTTTCTTTGTCGTCATCATGCATAGGAATTTGCCAATATCCCAAACGCAAATCAAGGCTTGAAAAGTATTCGGCGCCTTGCAGTGAATCAAGGGTGTCGTCGATGCGTGTCATGGGGTATACGTCCTTGCGTGTGATGTTGTTAAGTGCCCGGTAATCAACGCAAGAGCGCACGGAGCCATCTTTTTTTCGTACCAAAACAACAGGGAATGACCAAGGGCTAGTTGATGGACGAATTATTTCTCGTTGGAGCATATCAGCGACGTTTTCTTCGATGATTTTTCGCTCAGCGATAGACACGCGGTACGGGCGGCGATGTACAATAGATGTTCCCTCCGTCTGAATGCGATGCGCTGTAGTGGTAGTTCGGCCCAACGTTGTGGAGAAGATGTCGAAAGAATTGGCGTATTTCGTTAATAACGCAAGCAACTGCTGCGCCTGCATAGCTGTTAAGTCATCACTGATAAGGGCTGTGAAGGGAGAGGATGATCCAGGCTTACTCATAGAACGGTCGTCGGTCGAGGCAGGTTTAAGTGGCGTGACGCTCACAGGCTCAGCATCCACAACGCAGGCTACTGGAGTGCCCTCTGGCAGGAGAACTTTCTCTGGCATTTCATTCGTAGCAATGACGAGCGCGGAGCCATGGTGAAAGCGTACGACACCTGATGCAAGGGATACGCCTTTAGCGACGACAGTCGACAAAGGGGACACCAAGACGTCACCGTGGTCGATGTCCTTAGAGGTCAGGGTCACAATTCGTTCTTGATGTGGCGGTAGTTCGAGATCTTCGCGAGCGAACAGGCGTAGTGGCTTGTAGACGCCTTCGTCGAGCATGGCGTCCGTATTAGTTAGGTGCAGAACCCATTCACCACAACATATAGCGGCTGAAGAAGAAGATAGGAAGTCCCACCCTAGAATTAGCTGGTGAGAGCGCCGGGTAAGCACAGTGAACTCGATGTAATGCAAAATGTCACCAATAAACACACGAGCAGTACAAAGAGCAAAAGGGCGGATAGTGTTCCCCTGGGCTTTGACTAGATTGGGTCCACTATAAGGTGTCACTACTTTTTTCAGGCGTTTGCACAAATCATACCTAATCACAGAAACTGTAGCACCGGTGTACACCAAAGCGTCCACGAGAACTGCCCCGTCGTGGTGGTCTAGTGGCTAAGGTACTCGGCTGCTGACCCGCAGGTCGCGGGTTCGAATCCTGGCAGCGGCTGCATTTCCGATGGAGGCGGAAATGTTGTAGGCCCGTGTGCTCAGATTTGGGTGCACGTTAAAGAACCCCAGGTGGTCGAAATTTCCGGAGCCCTCCACTACGGCGTCTCTCATAATCATATGGTGGTTTTGGGACGTTAAACCCCACATATCAATCAATCGTCCACGAGAACTCCTTACACCGTAACAGAAACCATGTTGAACGGGCGTGCTGGAGGAATATGAGCCCTACTGTTACATGCAGTTTCTCCTCCGAAAACTGCATCATTTAGTTTTCCGACCGGTTGTCAGTCGTAAACGAGGCTGGCCGAAGAGGAGAGGAGGAGCGACGGAAGGGCGAAGGTGATCGGCGTCGGCTTGAACGGTAAGTGTTCCGCGTCTCAGTCGACGCGGGCGGAGATGGAGACCGCTGCTGTCCAGATGAATAACGCTGAGCGTAAGAATCCCCACTGGAAAAGTCCCGTTCGAGCATGTCGTACCCGCGACGCTCGTCCTGCTGGCGCTTGCGGCAGAAGCGCGATATATGGCCCCGGTATCCACAGTAAAAGCATGTTGGGCGAGACGGGTGCCAAGGTGGGTAGTAGAGGGCGTTCGGCGCACCGGGAGATAGCGCACTCAAGTGGACAGATGGAGGGTCGGGTGGCATTGGCCGGAAGTGGACCAGTGGTGCAGCAGCAACCGGCGTGAATGATGGCAGCGGCGAAATAGAGTTTACATTGCGAGGAGGCGCGGCCGCAACTTGCGCGTACGTTGGAGGGCTAGATGGAGGTGGCTGTACGTAGGCTGGACCGGTGAATGATGCTAGTTCCTCCCTTACGATGTCACGCAGGGTCATGCTTGAAGGCTGTGTGACAGATGGGGAAGGTGGTGAGATGCCCATTGATTGAAGTTCTTCGCGTATGATCTCCCGTATCATGTCACGCAGGTCCCGGTCTGCTGTACGGTGTTCACTATTGCCCGTCTGAAGGCGAACAGAATCAAGTTCGTCGAGACGCTGACACGTAGAGATAACGTCAGCGACAGTAGAAGGATTCTGGGCAACAAGGGCATTGTAGGCAATGCTTCCGATGCCCTTCAGGATGTGGCGCAGTTTGTCCGACTCGGACATCGAAGATTTGACGCGCCGGCAAAGCGCAAGGACATCCTCAATATAAGATGTGTATGACTCGCCGGGATGTTGTTGGCGAGTATCTAGGGCCCTCCTCGCTAGAGCGGATCGAACGGCTGGCGTGCCGAATACTTGACGAAGCTGCTGCTTGAAGGCAGGTCAGTCGGTGAGGTCGATCTCATGGTTCAAGAACCATGTCTTGGCAACGCCCGTAAGATAAAACGATACTCGGTGGAGCCTATTAGAGTCATCCCAGTGATTAGTTGCGCTTACTCGCTCGTAGTTATCGAGTCAGTCCTCCACATCTTTGCCGCGGAGACCAGCGAAGATCGGAGGGTCACGCTGGTGGTTTACGATGTAAAGAGGAGGGGCTTGCCGCGCAGAGACGGGAGCAGAAAGGGCATCCACCCACTCACTCTGAGACATTTTGGCGGACTGAGGGTCCAAGCGGCGGCCTGAACGGAGCTCCAGCGAGTAGGCGTTGTAAGGAGAGGTACTGGGATCGTCAATCTATCTCCACCACGTATGACGACTCGGTCGTAACGAGGTTTATTGGCCGTGAACTCGGGAACGAACAAGCGCAATGGACCCAAAGATGAAGCGCACGTTCAAAGAAGATGATGATTGTCAGCCAGAACATATGATGATGATTGACTGCTGTTCAGATGAGGATGAAGTGCATAATAGATGCGTACAATATATATACATATATATATATATATATATATATATATATATATATATATATTGTGTCACTACCAGGAAAAACAAGACAAGCGCGGGTAGAGAAGAAAGTCATGTTGATTCTATGGGGATCGCGGTCTCAGTACCCATAAAACCCCCTTAAGTTACCTGACCGTACGTAACAGTTAGGTGGAAGGTGCTGGCTAGGACAAACCCAATGACGGGAGCTTCATTACCAGGACTTCGGCACAGCCAACGCCTTGCCGGGCTCCCACTTTCGCCGATCGTAATGGCCCAAGACCAGTCATCCAACGCTTCGAGGCGAACTCCGATGGGTTCCGTGCCGTACTACAGAGTGCCACCCAACTTCAGCAGGACCTTAGGAGATGTTGACGGGTGGCTCAAGAACTATAAGTGGGTGAGCAGAAGCAATGGCAGGGACTCGAACGAACAGCTGAATCATGTTGTATTCTCATTAACTGACACCGCCCTCATGTGGTACGAGAACCACCAGGACATGTTCACGAAATGGGAACGTTTTGTCGAAGAAGTGCAGAAGTGCTTTGGGGATTCTGACGCAATGTAACGCGTGGACCAGACATTGCCTCAGAGGGCACAGCTTCCAGGGAAAACATGTACATTTTTTATGATAAAGAACATGGGAGTTCAGGCTGTCTTTCCCAATTAAGAATTTGTACACGTCTTCGGCTATACCCTTGAGAACGTATCCAACCTTGTCTTCTTCAGACATCTTTGCATTCATGATTTTGCACAGCTTCAAGATTTCTTCGATGTCCAGTGTCAATATTTAGGATAGGGAACATGGAAGCGCGTGGCCTGCGCGCTCCGGCGGCTGCTGGCAGCGCGTTCAAGTGGGAGAGAGAGCAACCACAGTCTCTTCTCGCGTCATCTCCGGGCGAGCGAAACAAGCCGTAATTGCTCATATGGAACTGCTGGCAAGATTGCGCCCCCTTCCCAATAAAGGCGATTACGCAAAAGACGGTAATCGCATTGAAGGGTGGAATCTTGCTGCTGGTTCCATATCAGCAATGAATGGTTGTTTTGCTCGCCGCGAGATGACGCGAGAAAAGACCGTGGCTGCTATCGCTCCCCCTTGAACGCGCTCCCAGCAGCCGCCGGAGTGCACAGGCCACGCGCTTCCATGTTCCCTATCCTAAAGATTGACACTGGACATCGAAGAAATCTTAAAGCTGTGCAAAATCATGAATGCAAAGATGTCTGAAGAAGACAAGGTTGGATACGTTCTCAAGGGTATAGCCGAAGACGTGTACAAATTATTAATTGGGAAAGACAGCCTGAACTCCGTGTCCGACGTGATCAAGCAATGTCGTACCTTTGAATCCCTCAAGATGCGACGGAGCTCTTCAAAATTCTTCCGCCTGTCCAACTGTGGCTCCCACTGCGGCTAGCGTTGAAACAACGCCGCCTAATGAGTTTGCTTTGACTATGCGGCAGATTGTCAGAGAAGAGCTGCTTCGATGTCATCCTGAAAATTGCTGGGGCGATTTTCAGGATGCCTACGTGAGCGAACCAGAACGTGTGCAGGCTCTGGTTACTCTTGCACCATGACAACCATCGATCAACGCAGCAGACGCGTATGAATACCAAGACACACGATAGGCTGGATTGCCACGTCAACCACCTCCAAATTACGAACGAAGTTTTCGCCCACCTCGTTACGCAACATCACCTGCCTACGGTACCCCTGAAGAGCGGCACCACTATCTAATGTCGAGGGTCACTGCAGAGCCACGTGACCCTCGACCAATTCCGGTGTGTTGGTATGCAAACTGTGGCGCCCCAAGTCACATCGCCCGTTTTTGTGACCACCGCCCATATCAGCGACAGCCTTTGTACACGTCTCACCAACCTTTCGACCGTCCGCTCTTCACGTCGCAGAAACTACGCGCAACAACCGGGTCACGTTACCCCTCACCGGCCTCTGACCGAAATTTGACGGAGCCACCAGCTCCACGTGCTCCACGATCGCCGTCGCCACGGCGACGCACACGGTCACCACCGCCGGAAAACTGGTCGGTGCGGTCAGTGGGGCTGAGGTCGCGAGATCCCAGGCGCTATCTACATATATACCCCCTTCAGTGTTTATGTTGAAAACCAGAGGTCATGTAGTTGTCGATGGAGTGGCTACTATGGCAGTTGTGGATACAGGCGCCACAGTCTCAGTGATGAGTATAAATTTGAAGAACCTGCTTGAACCTAAAGTGATGTTTTGCCTGAACCGTGATGGGGCATTTCCTGGTGCATGCGGCGGCGCGTTCTGGCTGGTGGAATATTGTACTGTGGACGTCTCGCTGTGTAACAAAATGTTGTGCACAGAGTTGGTGGCTATTTCGTGGTCTATACATGACAATATCTTGGGTGTCGACTTCTTGCGGGAGTGTAAGGCAACTGTAGACTGCAGAAGTGGGCACCTTTTCGTACACGGTTCTTTCAGAGCGGCGCTCTTATAAAATTTCTGTCGTGATGAATGCATCTTTTTAGTCTCCGTGGACACAGTCGTTCCGGCATTTTCTGCTGTGTGTGTTCCCGTGGCATGTTCCAATAACAACTGTGGCACGTTTGACGCCATGCTCGAACTAATTCCCTTCGCATGCCTGAAAAAGAACAATCTCATTCCCCATTGTGTAGTGTCAGTCGTTGATGGACGGGCGGGTGTGTGGGCAATGAACAGTTCCATGGAGCCTGCAGTTTTGCCAGGTGGCGTAAAACTTGCAGTATTTAGACCTGAATCATCTACGACGCTGATTGCGCTTGTTGATGTTACAAGCCAAAATGAGAATCTAGGCTCACAAGGTTCAGAGGATGCCCAATTGCTCCAAATGGCCAGCAAGTCACTTGACCAAAGCGAACGTCATACACTGTTTGACGCTCTATCTAAGCACTCGAAGGGGTTAGATTTTTTTAAAAACCGTCAAAAGTTTTTAATTCCAGTGTCCCGGATACATCATCACATCCACACGAGTCGGCACATCCCATTAGGCAGAATATTCACCAAGTAACACCATCAGAGCGCAAGATCATCGACGAGCAGGTCCAAGAAATGCTGGAAAATATAGTAACAGAGCAATCAGCAAGTCTGTGGGCTGCTCCTGTCATTCTAGTGAGGAAGAAGGATGGTACGTGGATATTTTGCGTTACCTACCACCGACTGAATTCTGTTACCAAGAAAAACGTCTATCCACTGCCGAGCATTGATGACGCTCTAGACTGCCTGCATTCCATGTCCTACTTTTCTTCTGTTGATCTGAAATCAGGTTACTGGCAATTCCGATGCACGAAGCTGACAAAAAAAAAGACGGCATTCGTTACGACCGACGGACTTTACGAATTCAACGTAATGCCATTTGGGTTATGTAATGCTCCTGCGACATTCGAAAGATTTATGGACTCTATATTGCGTTGTTTAAAATGGCAAATATGCATGTGTTACATTGACGATGTAATTTTTGGACCTACGTTGGAAGAGCACAACACTCGCCTAGACCTCGTGCTCAGCTGCATTGAAAAAGCTGGCCTTGTATTGAATTCAAAAAAGTGCCACTTTGGTGAGCGACAGACATTGGTGATAGGACATCTCGTTGACAAAGATGGCATTAGACCTGACCCACAAAAGACAGCGGCCGTTGAATCGTTCGAGCGTCCTAAATCTGTGAAACAACTGCGTAGCTTCATCGGGCTCTGCTCGTATTTCCGCCGGTTCGTACCCAGGTTTGCGGAAGTCGTTCACCCCCTGACGAGCCTTCTACGCAAGAACAGCCCGTTTTAGTGGACCTCCGAGTGTGATGCCGCTTTTCGCCAGCTGAAGTGTTTGTTAACTTCGCAGCCAATACTTCGGCACTTCACTCCTTCGTCGCCCACGGAAATTCACACAGACGCAAATGGTATCGGCATCGGCGCCGTTCTCATTCAGAGCTCTGGTAAAAAGGAACACGTTGTGGTGTACGCAAGTCGTTCTTTAAGCAAGCCTGAACGCAACTACACAGTGACCAAACAGGAATGCCTAGCGCTGGTCTTTGCCGTGAAACGGCTTCGCTCATACATCTATGGTCGCCCTTTCACTATCGTCCTAGATCACCATTCCCTGTGTTGGCTGGTCAACCTTCGTCAACATTCGTCACCTCGCACGATGGGCCATTAGTTTGCAAGAACATGTCTTCACAATTTCATACAAGACTGGCCGTTTACACGCAGATGCGCATTGCCTCTCCAGGTTGCCGCTACCGACGACAGATGGTGAAGCCAATAACTTTGACCACTGTTATGCCTGCGAGTCCACACCGAACGTCCATGCCTCTGAAGTAGGCAATCTGTGTCAAGGCCAGCACGCGGGCCCGCCTGACGCGAAAAACTCAACGGCGTCATCACGCGGCTGTGCCTTTGTGTCGCGCACGCACAGCGAGCCCGTTGCAGCAATAGGCGCCTTCCTGTCTGGCGAGTCTTACGCAATGCGTGGCGACGTCACTCGTCCTTGGCTGCAACCACGCGCAGCGGCTCCGGATTCGATGAGAATGACGCGGCCCAGCGGTGACCCCATTGGAGGATTCTGACCTCACGGCCAGCGGCGCTTCTGGTTGGACATTTGGTTACTTAAAGAATCCTCCCGGAGCATTTAAAAAAAGCCCTGCGGCGCGTAGCAAGCAGTAGACCTATGTGTCAGAGAAGAAAGCTCGGCTCTTCGAGTCTCTAAGCTGTCAGCCCCAGTGCCGAATTTGTAACGCCTCTGTATATATGCTGTACATAAACCTTGTTTAACTCACCGTCGTCTCGGCCGCTCGTCTATCAGCTCGGCGCAGAAGCAGTCGCGAGCTGAGAAACCTACGCTACCAAACGGCTGGTGACCTTCCCGGCGAAATTCGAAGCAGTGGCGCCTTCGGGACCGTGTTGACGTCGCCGTCTTTCGTAACAGTGGTGGCAGCGGCGAAGTTCGTGGCGCCCTTCGTAACGTCATCGGAGGTGCGCTTCGTAACACCACCTAATCGCTCCTCTGTCGTGTGGCTTTCCCGATGCCGTGACTTTCACCGCTGAGCAGCCTAATGGCCCAAGCTTGAAAGCTCTCTTCCCTGGAGTAAGAAAGTCAATAAGCGAAGGACGATTCTGCGTCCGAAATGGTCGTCTTTACTAGAGAAACTTGTCCACGACAAGCGCCCGCTTTTTGCTGGTTGTTTCTGCGTCCCTCAGTCTGTTCCGCGTTTCACGCATGATGACCCGACCTCTGGCCATCTAGGAACCGCATGAATACTTAGTCGCAGAAAACAGCAGTTCTATTGGCCGAAAATGAGCAATACAACTCAAAACAACGTGGCCAGCTGTACTCAGTGTGAGAACCACAAGCGGCTCACCTCAGGTCCAGTCGGTCACCTGCAGCCCGTAAAGCCTCCCGGTTGTCATTTTGAAAAGGTCGGCATTGATCTGATGGGACCATTTCTTCGCTCCTCAAAAGGTAATCGGTGGATAATTGTATGCGTCGTCTACCTGAAGCGGCAATGCGAGACAGCTGCCTTATCCTCCGCCATGGCAGTACAGGTTACGGAGTTACTGTTGCATTCAGTTATCCTTCGACACGGGCCACCTCGCGTGATAATAAGTTGTCGGGATCGCCGATTTACCGCTGATATTGTGGAATGCTTACTTCGTTTGTGAGCCTCCAAGTTCCGACACTCAACTGCGTATCATTCAGAATCTAACGGCCTGACCGAGCGCACAAACCGAACGTTGATGAACATGTTGTCATTGTACGTCGCTTAAACCACAAGAACTGGGATGAAGTATTACCATTCGTCACGTATGCCTTCAACACGGCGAAACACGAAACGACAGGCTACAGCCTTTTCTGTCTGCTCTACATTCACTCACCTCGACATACGCTGGACACTGTCTTTCCTTTTGTCCTCCATAAGCGTTTCACCATTGCGGAAACTTTGTGTCGTGCAGAAGAGGCATGTCGACTTGCATGCTTACGAACACTGGCAGCGCAAGAGTCCTCCAAAACTCGCTACGACAGTCAACACCGGCATGTAACCTATGGCCCCAGTTATCTACTGTGGGTGTGGACCCTAACACGCAGATGTAGCTTGAGCCAAAAGCTACTGGCACTATATGCCGGTGCGTTCGTGATACTCCATCGTTTCAGCGAGGTCAACTATGAAATCGCACGTGTCACCACTAGTGGCTGACGTTCATGCAAGACAGAGGTGACGCATGTTGCTCGCCTGAAGTCGTTTACACGAAGGACACAAGAACGACTCGCCCAGAGGGCTTCTTCTGAGAGAGGAGAAATGATACGAAGTGTCACTACCAGGAAAAACAAAGGAAGCATGATTAAAGAAGAAATGCGACGTTGTTGCTACGGTGATCGCGGTCTCAGTGTCCATTAAACATTAAAAAACCCCTCAAGTTACCTCGCAGTACGTAACAGTATATATATATATATATATATATATATATATATATAGAGAGAGAGAGAGAGAGAGAGAGAGAGTTATATAGATAGATAGATAGAAACACTCAATCTGTCGGCAGAACGCAAAAAATGCTTCACATTTCTTCCAAGATGGTTAGGTGCGCAACATGTAGTACAGTCACGTAACCATTCCGCATTACTTCGGGACTAGACAGATAATTCGCCCAACTGGCGCCGTAAATGAGAGGCCGATTCCGGGGATCGATAAAAGGCTAGAAATTTCCGGAACACCCACTACGGCGTCCCTCATGATATCAGAGTACCGTGGTTTAGGGACGTCCTCAACTATTAATATTATCATCGATGTAAGACTACGCAACATTCGCATACGAAATGAGCGCGACAGTTATTAAATTTTTGTTCATGTTCTGAGAGCGTTGGGATTCTATGGAGTAAAGTGATGCTAGGGAATTTACATCAATTGTAAGGATATGACGGATACAACAAACACGTATACACTTCACACACGTCCACTCACGAAACACAACGCTCGTGGCTGGTGTGTGTTTCCTGAGGGGAAGTGTGAGCATTTTGACGAAATTCTAAGTGTCGCTAATTCACTTACATGACGAAATCCCAACTAGCCCAAGAACAAGTTTTAGTAAGTATACACTTTTGCTAATCACAAAAAATGACACCTTTTTAACGTGTCATTGTTTCGCACCTCAGCCTGTTTTGACAGACCAATTTTTTGTAATTGGAACATTCCACGGAATTATAACGTATATGGCAAAGACCTGTTACCTTTCAATGGTATTCAAATCTAGAACTCTATAGCTATTGAAATAATGTGTTTCAAAATTTTGAAAAGCACTGAAAAATTCCTAATTACGACAATTAACTCATCTGTGCATATCACGTGATGTTTAGTCTCATGGCATGTTTGTGTTTTTATTATAGATGTACATAGGACTCCCTTTTTTTCTTTGCGCGGTTATTTCGTGTGCTTTATTGTTTGTTTATTGATTCTTCATTCGATGCTCTATAACTTCATTGTGCTGCGCTTTGTCTAAGTTCATTTATCGAAAGTTGCTTTTTGGATTTAATCTAACCCGTTGCTATGAGTCCTCATTGTGCCTCTCTCTATCTCTCACCTTTAAAAAAAGGGGAGAGATAGAGAGAAAACCCAATTCAATCCAATTCAATTTAGGGGGAAATTCATTCATCGATTGGTACCTACGTTGTTGTGAGACATGAATCAAGATTCGCTCGAACACTATTGATTAGCTTCACAGCATCAACAATGTCAGCGCAATTAACAACGTTTGTATCTCGGGCTTCTGTCACATTATTGGCATCAGTATAGTGCAATCGGCGCGCTTCAAGCACCATTGTGGCGTTTTGCTCACAGGACCTAGGAATATATAAAAGCCATAAATTGAGACTTAGCGATGCTGGTATCCGGGGGGGCGGGGAAGAAATGTGATCGCACTTAAAGTCCGTATAGGATATTGCGTACATGTTCGGTTACTTCAGTTCAGGTCGATCGGGTGCTTCATACAGCACCAATCGCGGGTAACGAGACTAATGGCTTGCATGCTTTTAGAATCGATATGTTCTGTATGAATTCACAAATACAGAGACAAAAGCCTAATGGATGTAATTATTGTGGTGGTAAAGCTTGACCCAGTCACTAGCCCATTGACGTCTATATTATAGAGATGGTAGAGGCAAAAAGCTAACCTAATCAGAAACTACACTCACAGTGTCATATTTTCATAGCGTAAAACTCATCTCAATACTCGTCCTATCAGAGAAATGTATTTTGCAAATGAGAAAATGCAGAGCTACTCAATCACTGTTCGCGATAGACAAATCATTGCGTGCAATTTTACTGAAACCATTGTCGTTGCTTAATTAGCACAACGTTTTTTTTCTCGCATTACCTATAGGTTTAATTAACGTGCACGGTTGCTCCAAATGCTCGAATGAACGATTACATTGAATATGGAGCAAGAACAACAACAAAAAAAGAAAAACAATCTTGGAATGCAAAAACTATTTGAAATTGTGGTGTAGGTCACAGCAAGGAAAGTCACGGAAAGAAATCTTAAACACAAACAAATAGAAGACGTAGACACCCGTGGTCGAACTTTCTGCTAGAAGCAAACGCAAAGAGGAGGTCGTTTCACGTGTCACGTGGTGATCCACCGCGGAAGCTATTACGCAGATGGTGCCACGGCACGCGCGCTAGGGGGGGGCTGCGGCTCGTCACTTCGTTTAGTCGTTCTTTTCAAGCGGGCACGAATCGTTCCGACGTTGTAGCCAACGGATAGAAATGGCCATATTGGACTTGGGCCGGGAATGACCGGGAGCCTCGCGCGTTTCTGCGCGCACCGTTGCCCCCGGTACATCCATTCAGCCACCAGCACGCGTCGAGCGCTGCGGAAGAGAGCATGTATTCCGCGTGCCTGAGCAGGCCCCGTCTGCCGGGCCATGCAGCGAGGAGTCTCCAGCCACGGGGTCCGTTGCAGCCCGGAAAAAGGCTTCCTCCATGCTGGACCACTTTTTTTCCCCCCGCGGCGGCAGAACAATGGGGCGCAGCCCGCTGTTGCCACGATTTATTAAAAGTCTCCCGACGTCCAACCCCATCTGCACTACTTTCTTTCCGAGTTTGTCCCCCCTCCCTAGCTCGTTTATAATAGAGGTATTTGCGCATTAATATAGCCGGAATAAAGGACGAGGCAGAGTGGCTGCACTGTTCGTCTGACTGCGTGTGCCGCTCGTATCCGCTACTGCCAGAACCAGCCTGTGATAAAAAAGTTAGGGCATAGAGACCGTCACCTCACCTTTGTAGTGATAAAGTGATAAGTGATATAGGCCAATGTGAAACCACACACCCTGTTTAAGTTATACTGTAGCGCATGTCGAATTCATTACTTTTAGGCAGTTGCCGCAGTCTTCCTCTTTAAGGCGGGAAAATTATATTCTTTGCATTTTCAAGCGGATACACAAACATTTACACCACCAAGAGTAATGTTGTAACGCTATATTACACCCAATCATGCATTGCGTGCAAGGCATCTTCAAGTGCTCTAAGTGCTTTAACAGGGTGCGATGAATGTTGTGAGCATACATATGAGTATAGTTCTAAAATTACATATTTTGGGGACTTGCTTTCTCCGACAAAATGTCATTTTCATAGACTGCAAGGACCCAGAGAATACATACTGTATAAAATCAGCTCTTAATTGTCACCTGTGCTCGCTAATATACGCAGCTAGCAGCGTAAGGTTACTGAACACGGAACTGACAAAAAAGGGCAGTTAATTTTCATTTCAAATTCTCCTTATAGCCTGAATGAATCATAGATGTAAGCGTTTGGTGGTTGCGGAAGACGGAATGCCCAATCCACCTTTGCATTCGAAGGGTGCTGTGGCAGCGAAGTCGCATCACTTTTATTTTACTCGGACCTCATGTTCCTCCGAAAACTTCGGTAGTTTTGCCGACAGTACGCTGGCAGCAAGCAGTATACACTAGGAAAAGACCGAGCAAAGGAGCGAGCCTGCGGAAAGTTGATGTCGCTCCCTAAGCTCTCCCTCGCTGCTCTGGCCGCGCGGTGCACAAAGGGGTAGGGAAATATCTTGCAGCGGGGATAGTGTCAGTTGGGGGAGCAGCCGAGGCAATGCCGATGCTGAGTCATACTTGGGTGCGTAAGCCCTGTAGTTCAGGGCTCGCGATACAGGAAGGGTTGAACGGCGCTTCCTGGGCAGCAGCCGCCGCTTCAACAACATACGCTCCCCCACTGCCGGAGCCAATTATAAGGCGACTGGCATGTGTGTGCATGAGGTGCAGCCGCAGGCAATTTGCAGCCCTTCTCGGATGCCACCTAAAAGCGTGGGTTGGCTTGATCTGATGCTGGCCCGTGTCTGCGCATTTTGCTGCCAATGTATATACAGCGATACGTGCTGGTGTGATTCACGCTGCGCTTGCCTATACGTTTCCTCGGTAGAGGTTACAATCGATGCGCTTCATCGACCCTCTATTGTAAGCTGCAGGGAACTTGAACAAAACGCCATAACCCAGGGATAGTCTTTATGCAAAAAAAAAGCTTCTTGTTGGGCTAGTTGCTAGATCATTTCTAAAAGAGTAACTACAGCGCAAAATACACATCAACTGCACACATACACCCAGTCACCAAACACGTACCGCACTTTGAGCTGGAAGGTGTCACTCTGTCTATAAGTATATAATCAGAAGATGAAACATGTGAACGCGCGAACACAGTGAAGATCAACCAGACAGGACAAGCGCTGAACTTACATCTGAATGTTTATTGAAGAATTTCACATGCCCCCACACATGAATCCGCGCCGCATGCGTAGAAACCCTTCTGAGCCATGCCAAAATTACACACTTAACAGTACAGGGCATGCGACATGCGAAACACCGATGAAAATAAATGAAAAAACTTATTAGCTATCTTGAAACGTGAACTATTTATCTGTGAGGAAAACTGAATGTTCGAAAGAAATTTATGTAGCGCGAGGCGAAAAAACGAACACAGGAAATAACAGACTGAGAAGACAGAGCGCTACTAGCAACAACATGTTTATAAACATGTTTATAAACATGTTGTTGCTAGTAGCGCTCTGTCTTCTCAGTCTGTTATTTCCTGTGTTCGTTTTTTCGCCTCGCGCTACATAAATTTCTTTCAAATGTTTCACCAACAAGCCCACATCGCCACTCTTGTCGACTGAATGTTCGCTCACATATGACGCTTTGCCTTGCTTCTTGAATTTGAAGGCCTCTCAAATTTCACGTTCACTCTTGTTTCTCCTTTTGCCAATGACGATCGCTAATTTGAAATATGGGACACAGTCGCAACCTTTACAATGCAAAGGCAAGTTTCCACCATTGCCTGTGAGAAGGGGATAGCAATTCACGCAGTCTGTCATTCAGGCGTCGGCCCGTCTGACCGATGCACACAAGGACGCAAGACAGGGGAATACAGTATAATACAGAAACAGCACATTTTGTTGACACGTTTGCGTGCTTTTTTCTACAAATGCTGCTCGAATAATTGTTTTACGTAGCTATGCGATTGCAAAGCCTGGAGAGTTTGCACGATGCAGGCAACACGAGCCTACCGCCACTCCTTCTGGCAACCTCCTTGAGTCCGTGTGTGATTCCATGCAAATAGGCCATCATCGCTGTGCTACATGCTTTTGGTAGACCACCAGCTGAGTTGTCTGTCTTCTTAGCTTTTCCTTCCAACTTTTTGAAGGACGTTTCTGCTATAAAAAGCAACAAGAATTTTGTGTAGCCTGTGGACCTTAGACTGGCTACTTGCTCCTGGAGGCTAAGGTGCGTTGAATGCAGATATATTTAGAGCACACAAGGCACAGAGAAACAATACTTCTCTTCATAAGCTTTGAGTAGCATGATTCAAAGGGAGTAATGCTTCTTTATGTGTCCTTAGTGTGTAACTTCAAGGAACATTACCATCTATTTCAAAATCTATCATTAGGTGAAGAAAGCAAATTCAGCGATCTTGGAAAAGTTTGTAAGTGAATTTTAAGTCTTGAGAACATGCGGCAAATGTCATTAAAGTTACTGTAACAAGAGATTAAATGCTGTCGCCTTCACTAATTTTTGTCAAGTAAAACGACAGAAGTTCTACAACAGTCAACAGATAAACAGCTACAATCCATAAAATTGGTGCCCCACCATGGCGAATTAGTTCCCGAACAACCGAAATGAGACCAATGTTTTGGAACATAATAAAAAAATTTCCTCGATATCTATCGAAAATCGGGTGTGCGCACAAAAATTGTTTGACTGAAACACTTCCACCACACTCAAGGAGCATTTGACACCAAAAGAACTGTGATTTGCAAGCGAGTCAAGGCATTCTGTAGAATCCCACTCACCAACTTTTGCCGCGAGCCGTTTTTCGTCTCAATGGCCCCAAATAGAACCTCAAGATTATGAGTTTTTCGCAGAAGGTTTACAGTTCTGCACTCCATTGGACAAAACATTAAGGTTCAGCAGCCTTAAAATATTGAAGGCACCGGGTAAGCCCTATACGCCCCCCTCATTTTTGACCATTTTGAGGTATTAATTTCTCAGTAACTAAAACAACAGCAAAACATTCACACTATTCATATATCATTTTCTTTCGCATTTTGTGGTCTTTTAACTGAAACACAGTTATCTAAATCTGAGTAATAGTAAACTTTTGGTGAATGTTTTACCAACAGAACCCAAATATTGAGTTGATTCATATTATAGAGACTTTTAACTCAAAAACTGTCGATCAGTAATAAATTGAAAGATATGTAGGAATAATCAGTAAGAATAAAAAAGCGCTGACAGAAAGTCAGCGCTTTTTCTGTCCTTGTTTCTTCTTCTGTAGTTACGTCGTAACTACTCGTAGTCTTGTGCTGTGCAAAATATGTAGTATTTACCCGTAACGTCACAGGCCACACCTGGACTGATACGCAGGAGAAGCTGCGCAGCGATCACTTCGCCATACGTGCCGAACTACCCAACGTATCAGCCCCACCCCGTACATTCACGTTAACGGACTGGGATGCATTTAGTACACTCCGCAAAAACGACACACAGTAATACAACACATTCACTGAACTACTGACCTCACTTCAGGAAGACATAGCCAAAACAACGAAAACAATATAAACAGAACTCATGGTCCCGAGAATGGACCTACACCTCGCACATTTGCTCGAAGCATAAGTGCGCTGGAAAACACAATGACTAAACAGATGCTTACGAAAACGTGTATCAGTACCAAACCAAGACATTACCATATATTGCACGGAGCTCACAACGACTCCAATGGCACGAACTCGGCTCGGTGGTCGACGGCCACCTGTGAACTGGGCGTAAATGAAACCCCCTAAAATACATGGTCGACAACTGACAAAGGACAACCAGAGCCATGCAATAGAGCGCCTCCTACACTCGCACAAAAAGACGGGAGGAGCGGAATTATTTTTTCTTGAAGTGATTGCCAAACGACACCTCCCCCTAAAGACTGCGCAACCCACCCACTACCCAAAAATAGAACGAGACACAATACCCGAACTTGACGACCACTTCACGTAATCTGAAATTCGGGAAGCATTACACAACTTTAACAGTCGAGTGGCCCCCAGTTCTGACAAGGTAACCAACCGGCTGTTGCAAAATTCAGACGACCAAGCCATCACACTACTCTCAAAAGACATTAACCACATGTGGAAAACCGGCCAGGTACATGAACAAGGGTGCATGGCCACGGTACTCCTTCTCTCAGAGCTAGGTAAACTACTCAACTTTGACAATATACGCCCTATCTCTTTAACCTCATGTATAAAAAAAGCAGGTGAACATGCCATCCTAAATCATGTATCGCATTACATATAGGATCACGAACTCTTTTCATTCAACATGGTCGAGTTCCGTCCACACCTATCAACACAAGACGTCATGTTATTACTAAAGAAGCAGATCTTCAAATAAAAACGAGAAATGTCCATGGCATTGTCACCCTAGACCACACCAAAGTATTCAACAGCGTCTCCCACTGCTTTATACTGGAAGTCAATGCCAGCCTAGGTCTCGGTAAAAGATTCCACGCATACATTCGTTTTTTTTCCTACAAGATCGAGAAGCCCAGCTACGAATATCGCAACTTGCGTCAGACACTTACATATTGCATTCCAACGGAACACCACAAGGGGCAGTAATTTTTCTACTCTTCTTTAACATAGTAATGAAGGGACTGTCTGACAAACTCCGCGATATCCCTAACATAAAACATGCTATATACGCAGATTACATCATCATCCTCATCTGGTGCCCATGAGGTTCCTTGGCCGAGTTAGAACATGCCCTTTAAATCACTGTCGATACCACAGAAGCCCATATAGAAAACACTGGACTGCGACTTTCGCCCACGAAATCAAAGTTGCTAATGTACCAGCAATCTAGCCAAGGCGTTTGTAATTTAACACCCTTATATGAGCTTCCCATAGCGCTACACACTAAAGACGACCAACAAATACCCCGTACAGACTCCATACACATTCATGGCCTCCTAGTCGAGGCCACTGGCGCCATGCACGAACAATAACACACACCACAGCAGAAACGGAAAACATGCTGCGACTCATTCAGCGAGTCTGGGGTTGCAGACGAGGCCTTGAAGAGCCCAACCTTCTGCGCATATACCACGCGTTCTTGATGAGCCACATCAATTACGCCGGCTCTGCCCACAACTGGACAAAGGCGTAAAAGACGAAACTAAACGCACTCATGCGCAAAAGCATTAAACAAGTCTTTGGTTTACCACAAAACACGAGTACTTTCCGTCTCGACCAATTAGGCATGCACAACGGCATCGATGAAGTGATCGAGGCCCAGACCACGGCCCAAGTGGTTCGGCTGACTTCTAAGCGAAGCCGGCATGTCCCCACATCCCTACCTTGAACGCGCAGTAACCCTCCCCAGAGCTGTCCGTGCTACCTACATGGTAACCCCATTTCCATGAAATGTTCACCCACAACACAACAAAGGCAGACGTCTGGTCAGCGCTCGTGCGATCCTCGACCATATCACCGTGAATCACAACTCTGCCGTATTTGTAGATGCGGCTCAAAATACGGTGACGTAGTCGGGGTTCTTCCTAGAGGACCGGGGCCAGCCAGAGTCTTGGGGAGATATCGAGGAGAGGAATCCGGAGCTGTTAACAGTAACTATTATTTACTTTATATACAGGTAGCGTGTTATTGCATAAGGAGAGCAGCATCATGGAAGCTCTCGACAGAAGCATGATGGGAGCTTCTGCGAGCTTGTGAGAGCCTGTCAGGAGCGCCTGGGCACTCTCGTTTTATGTCCTGGCCTTCCCAAGATTCTCTGCAAAAAAACAATGGAAGCCAGGACAGTCCAATGAAGTTTGTCATCTTCACCTCCACCCCCGAAAGGGGAAGTTGAAACGCCGCCTCCTTCCTAACTCACAAAAGGGGGAAGAGGCATGCCCAGTTCAGCCCATGGCGAGGGAAAAAACACTGCGCATCGCGCATGACACAGCACAGCACGAAGACGCCGAGTCTTACGTGGAAGCCCTGCCGCGGTGGTCTAGTGGCTAAGGTACTCGGCTGCTGACCCGCAGGGCGCGGGTTCGAATCCCGGCTGCGGCGGCTGCATTTCCGATGGAGGCGGAAATGTTGTAGGCCCGTGTGCTCAGATTTGGGTGCACGTTAAAGAACCCCAGGTGGTCTAAATTTCCGGAGCCCTCCACTACGGCGTCTCTCATAATCATATAGTGGTTTTGGGACGTTAAACCCCACATATCTATCAGTCTTACGTGGAAGTCAGTTTCGTAGTCTGTTGCAATGATGGGCATGCGGCGCCAGGCAGACCGCAAATTGTGAAAACAGCGGCATCAAGGCGCCATGGAGAACGTGGAAAATGCATCCGCAGACGGTTATGAGACGCTGGGCCCTTTGCCCGGGGCACCTTGACGACAAAGCAAGCCGCCTCGACGGCCAACAACTCTTCTTAATCCGTCAGTCGGTCAGGCGTGTACAAAGGGTTTTACGAGAGGCGCCGATGACCTGGGATAACTAGAAGAACGATTTCTTTGTTGTCGCCGCTCTTGGTGCATCTCTGGGAGCGCTGACTCAGAAGAAATTAGGGTAGGCTCAGCCACAATGTCTCATGCGACAAAGCGGCGTCCACCCAGACAGGCCGATCACAACAACGGCAACTCCTCCACCTTCGCTCTCGCGGTAGTAAATGGCGACGGAGCCCTACGCTCAGCCGCCTCAGTTAGGCTAGCAACAAGCGCCATAGCCGAGCAGGTTGTATATAGCTTTAGCGATAATTGACCCCTCACCCACCAATGTCTTCACAGACTCTCGCGCCGCCATTCGGGCTTACGAAACGAGCAACATCGCTTGAGGAGCAGCCCACATTTTACAAACACGTAAATACACGGGCTTGCACTACCTCTCTGGGTTCCCGGCTCACATGGGCAAAGACGTTCACCCACAGCAACTCAACCTATACAAAATGGCTTATGATCGAGCGTGAGATCTGTCCCGTCACGGCGATTAATCAGCCGCTGAAGAGCTGGGCCCAGACGTACAGTCTAATGATTCTTTAATCATCATCCACGAAATTACCTCCCACTACCGAAACGATAGCAGTCAGTACCCTTTATCACATGCAAAGCTTAAACGTGCGCAAGAGGTGGCCTTTGGCATGCTACAAACGAGATCGTGTAACCCGCCACGGGGTCGACTCGGCCGTTACAGCTCGGACATAGATTCACAATGCCCAGACTGCTCAGAAGTGTACTGTTCTCTCACACACATGATCTGGCAATGTTCTGTGTTACCTCTGGGACCTGTCACTAGTGAGTCCGACTGGGAAGAGGCGCTCAGGTACCCAAGTTTCAACACCAACTAAAGGCAGTTCAGAGGGCCCAAGAACTGGCGGAACCACCAAGTGCCCACCCCGACTAGGGACATCGCCTACAGTAGCGGCTGCTAGGATGTGCCTCGTGTACACCCTTGTGGCCTAAACTCCTCTCAACCTTCTAATAAAGTTCTTGATTGACTGGCTGATAAAAACTGTGAAGTGCATAGCTTCAGATCTGCTTCAGTAGTTGTATGCAATTACGCAAGATAAAAGAGAAATGAACATCTGGTTATCTTTGAACACAAAGGAAATAATGGTACCTAAGTAAATAAAAAATATAGTTTTGAGATAATCGAGTTGGAATTTACAGAATGGCGGAAAAACAAACATACCTTGTTACAAACGCTATTCAACAATTTTATTTAGTAGCTGCAAGCTTGCTAATTTTAGAGACTGTCATTTTTTTTCCGTGGAGCCTCTAGTACGGCTTCAATGGCTTCTTTTGTGAGCAGTCATGCAGCTCTATACAAAATGTGTCATCAATTGTGGTGAACATTTTCCAGCAAATTGACTATACATTGGCCAGACTTCAACCTCAACTATTTCGAAACTTCGCCTCGTGTGATACTGCTATCATTAAATAAAAACAACATGCAATGTCGGAATACTTAAAGCTCCGAACCTAATCAATGACAGCAAAGACTTTGCGACATAACTCCCACTAGCGCAACTTGCACCACGCAGTTTGCACGTGCTATCGACTTAATTGCGTGATAAATAATATTAACGTGATAGCGTTGAATGGCTCGTTTCGCCGAAATTCCGGCGTTAACGTCATTGGTTGTGAGCGACAAATCATCACCTTATGCGTGACCAAAAAATCTAGAACAATACAAATTATAATAACGAAATCCTGGGTCAGAGGGAGAATCAAACCATGGTCGGCGTTTTGTGTCCGAGTGGGGATCAAACGCGGGTCGTTCGCGTGGCAAGCGGATGTTCTACCTCACAGCCATGCCTCTGCTTGTGAATTCTGTAAAAATAACTTCCTCTGCTTAAAAATGTTGGGAATATAGCTCCTATGCTTTACGAAAACACGCGTTCTGCCTACATGCTTCACAATACATCATAAAATATTGCAGTAATAATGCGTGGTACAAGCGCATATTGCAATCGGCGTCAGAACATGTAACTATCATTATGAGTTCATGGTTTTAAGCCAGTAAACCACCACAAAAGGCACACGCGTATAGTTACTGCACCTTTTCGTTTAAGGTCACGTAGAAGGTGCATGACAAGTTAAAAAAGATTTTATGCGCTGAGTGTTTAAAATACGCAATAGGGGCAGGATATCGCTGTTCCTTTCAACTCTTAAATGCGGAGCTTAAGAGCCCCGCAATTTTTATGCCAGTTACACCATACCTGTTGTAACCCTGCACGTGATTCACCTCGAAAGACGCTGAAAAGGCTGAGAGGTTCATGAATGAATAGCTTGCTGGTTCAGCGTTTGGTGCCTTAGCACATCACGGGAATTTACTCGCGTTCACATGAGAACTGCATTGGATGCCGCGAAGTTGTATACTTGCTGAATGCGTATTTCCTTAGCATTTCAAATTATCGACGAGCACCACAAACACAATGTGTAATGAAACTAGGAGTTGAAAGTGTGCGAGCCGACGCGCTCCGAAGACGAAGTGTGAGTACGAAGTGAACGCCAAGCATACACAGCTTTCTCGGACTGCGGTAACCGGAAATTACTATGCGCTAGCTCTAGACAAGCATTTCGGCTTACACACAAGAAGCTTTTTCCAGAAGAGCGTAAGCACGGAGTGCATACGGCTGGCTTGCCCTAGGGTGCGTGCTCACTCACTACTTGCTTTTGGAAAAAATGGTTTTCAGCCACAAAAAATGCGTGTTTAAGAAAAGCACGAATGTGGAAAACTTGCACTACGGTATACTCTTCTCATATTCCAAATAATAAAAAAAGTTTTTAAAATACTGCGCCCTCACGCACTTTACGTGTCCTCATACTGTGCCCTCATGCACTTTAGCCGTTGCTCGCTACGGCCACATATTCAGCAGTATGAAATTTCTTTCTACGGATTCGGCAGCTTTTCCTTCACACGTTTTTCGCGGGGAACAAAGTACCCGCATTCCTTATCGGATTGCACCAAGGTAAGCTTGTTGCTCATGAAATACTCAACCACGAACTGTAACACCCACACACCCTCTCGTTCCACAATACGTTGTGTTCCGCCTTGGCAAGCAATTCATATATTCCTATACTCTTTTCGTTTTCATGGGTTTTATCTGCACAGGTGCCCATCGGAACACAATTGATGAGCCGTAACGCTGGGCAATAGAATGAAATTTGGTACGTTCTGGAGCACTCTATCCACATACGGAGGAACTAAAGGATGTGCAAGGTGGATGACTCCCGACACGTTATCTTATCACGACATGTTATCCCGACGACATGTTATGGTTTTGGGACGTTAAACCCCACAAATAAATCAATCATAGTAAGTGTGAACGCTGGTTCGGCTAAATTGTCCGACGTATGTAAAACGTTCAGTGCAATCTTCTTGAAAGCACCGAGGGATATATTAGACCTTTTGTCAAAAATCCTGTATCCTCAACGTGCAGAGAAGAGTTTTTTTTTCAAACATCAAAAGGGGAATGGTGTTCTTGGCTAGCTGGTTCACTCTAAGAAAAAATGAAGTATTCGGGGAGTAGTTCTGCTTCACAACAAAAATCCTCATCTGACTTGCTCGCATTTCCTTTCTTGAAAACTCGGTGCTGGCCACATTCCTGTCGGGAATGCTATGTCACATTGATAACGTGCGAGTAGTTCGCGACCGCGAACTACCGTCACCGTAGTGATAGCGCGAAGAAAGCACTCGAAGCAGATGACGATGGTTGTTGTGAAGCAGAAACACTCCCCACATACTCAATTCTTTTTAGTGTTGGCTTATGGGGTAAACAACTCGAAGAAATTTAGGCTATGAGCGACACCACAGTGGAGAGCTCGGGCTAATTTCGATCACCAGGCTTTCTTTAACGTGTACAGGAATCACACACAGTCTGGGCCTCTAGCATTGGCAGTGATAAAATTCGCGACCTTCGTGTCATCAGCCGAGCACCATGTTCATTTGGCGACCGCAGCGTCGGATGGCATTCTTACTGAAAGGATATAAATGAGAAATAGGAATGAATAGCCGGAACAACGCCTCCTTCGTTGTTTTAACGCAAGTGCGAATGCGCACTCCTCAACGGGAGCCGTCGGTTCACCTTAGTTCAGCGAGTGGTCGTGATGCGACGCTGCATGAGGGCTAAGGCTGCTTGCATCACGCGTGAGTCCGAGCGCTTTCCCACGGAGATGCCATAGACGCGTTTTCCTCTCCAATGTCGTACATCTGTCAAATTTGTTCTTTCTTGCTCCTTGTTTGTCGCTCGAAGAATTGCCACCACGCCTCACAGCACTCTCAGCGCGCGTTTACACTTGGGAAGTGAAGAGAAAACGAAAACGCCAGAGTGGCCGGAAAAACCACGACCGCGCGCGTCGATATTGTTCACATTCGTTCTGCCCCATCCCGCCGCCGCTGCCATCGCTACCTTGATATATATTTTAATTTTGCCTACTTTCCGAGAACCAAAGTTCGTATGCTAGTTATTGGCACATGTAGTGAAATGGAAACGCTCGCACCTTTTCAAACGTTGTTTTGAGAGGTACGCCAGTAGCCCCGCCGCGGTGGTCTAGTGGCTAAGGTACTCGGCTGCTGACCCGCAGGGCGCGGGTTCGAATCCCGGCTGCGGCGGCTGCATTTCCGATGGAGGCGGAAATGTTGTAGGCCCGTGTGCTCAGATTTGGGTGCACGTTAAAGAACCCCAGGTGGTCTAAATTTCCGGAGCCCTTCACTACGGCGTCTCTCATAATCATATTGTGGTTTTGAGACGTTAAACCCCACATATCAATCAATCAATGAGATACGCCACTAGAAACGACACGAGCGAACGCAACCAGCAGCAGCTGCGTGGTTTCAACCAGCTGTACACAAAAACAAGAGAAATTGCGGCATGCCGACTCACTGTCGTTGCACCGTTTACTTCCAGAGTTCTCGACGATTGTAATCCAAATGAGGCTCTCGATTAACTCGTCCTTCGTTGAGGGCATCAAGCTTCGTGTGCTGCTTGGGTAGTTTGCGATTTGCGCCGATGCGAGTCACCACCGACGCCTGTGCCGCCATGTTGAATCTGCGGCTGGCTGGTTAGATCACGTGTTTTTATCCAGCGCAGCCAAGGCTGTGAATCAGAAACCGAATCTGGTTTTGCGCGGCGGAAAAATCGGTCTCAGACCAAATTTTGCGCGCCAGCCGCGCGGCGTGGTTTTCCGGTTGCTTGGGCTGCGAAACGAGCCAGTTTCCGGAGAGTTTCGCCGGTTTCTCTCTTTTCGAGGCCAAGTGTGAACGCGCCCTTCGAGGCAGAGTGTAAACGTTCCCTTAAAGTTAGCGCATGCAGCAGCGTCGCAGTTACGCTTCCTCATTGGTTGGATGGATGGATGGATGAATGGATTGATTGATTGATAGATGGATTGATTGATTGATTGATTGATGGATGGATGGATAGATAGATTGATTGATTGATGGAAATATATCCAGTTGGGAGGAATTGTGGGATTGGGTCACCCGCTCTGCTTTGGTGACCTCACTCAAACCGGAATGTACCGGAGCATTTACATTCGTTTTCCACCATTTTCCTTCGGTGGGTGACGAACGAAGAAAACTGGAGGAAAACAGGGCCAATTTGCTGATTATGCTCCGGTGGTTACTCCGCAACTGCTCCGGCGCATCATTCAGCGGCTTTCATTAGCTGTTTGAGGAGTGACGTAGGCAGCCTCGCCGCCGGGCGGCCGTCGTTCCCCACAAACCAACATGGCGCAGACCAAGTCAGTGCTATAGGGCGTTTTTTTATATAAAAGGAGCAATTAGTTCTTCGCAAGGAATGTCTTCTATTATTCTATTTGACTTAACTGCCCAACCTCATTAATTAAAAAACAACTAAGAACCTTTATAATTACTCATTTGAATGATGTCTTCAACTCTCCTCAGATGTCTGCTGCTACAGAAAAAGCAACTGTGATGACAGCGAGCAAATCGCAACTTTTGCTAATTTTTACAGAATATTGGGACACATTTCTTGAAACACCATGTATACTGAGACACTGTTGGCTTTGATATGAACAGAAATTGATAGTATTGCTTCAATCGAAAAGAAAAGAAAGTAAAAAGGGAGTAAAACAGCCAAGATGGTGTTTCAGCCCCCACCGGCATAAAAAGGTAGCCAAATTGCCGCAATGTAGCCAAACCTCGCAACCTTGTACAACAAAAAAAAAGGTGTTCCTTGCCACGATTTGGGCTACATCGAAGTATCGCTCTATGGCAGGCCCTTCAAAGTCGTGAGTGACCACCGCGCCTTGTGTTGACTAGCTAACTTGAAAAACTCTTCAGGTCGCCTTGCGCGGTGGAGTATAAGCTTCGAGAATTCGACATTAACATGGTTAACAAGTCTGCAAGAAAACATTCCGACGCTCTCTGCCTGTTTCGGGAACTCATCGACCCACCACCGCAGTACGACCAGGATGATGAATGCTTCTTGGGAGTCATAGGTTCTGACGATTTCACTGAATATCATCGAGAGAGAGAAAGAGAAAGATAAAGACAGCAAGGTTAACGAGAAGAAGACTCCGCTTTCCTACCCTGTGCTTGGAAAGGAAATAAAAGGGGTGTAAAAGAATGACAGCGAGTCGACACGGAAATAAAGGGCCTTGTGGAATACCCCTTAGGCGAAACTACTTTTATTCCGAAAGTATTCAGGTGAAAATTTCTGCCATTTTCTTGAAAAACAACGTCATAATAAAGAACTTCAGCCCGGGCTGACTACCTCATCGTTGTGCCTTTGGCGCTAAGAGTAGAAGCTCTGCAGGTCCTGAACAACAACCTGATGGCTGGTCACCTCGGTTTTTCCTGCACGCTCGCGAGGGTACAAGAAAAGTACCAGTGGCCACAGCTATCTTCCAACATGGCTCATTAAGTGAGAACATGCCAGGACTGTCAGCGATGCAGGGCAACCGCCGACAAGGCCAGCGGGACTTCTGCAGGTGATCGAACCACCTCACCGATCATTCAATGAAATTGGTATGGACATGCGGGGGTAGTTCCCGACATTGACTGTGGGAAGCAAGTTGGTCGCTGTAGCTACCGACTACCTCGTCCGCAATGCCGAAACAAGGACCCTACCAAAGGCAGCACCCCGAGCTAGTCAAGTTCTTCAGTGAGAGCATCGTTCAGCGTCATGATGCCCCAGTGGTCTTCATCACCGACAGAGATACAACCTTTACTGCTGACTTTAGTGAGGCGATCTTAAAGTACAACCAAACAAGCCACCGCTAGACCCTAGCCTGTCACGCACAGATCAATGTCTTCCCCGAGCGTCTAAATAAAACCATCGCTGACATGCTGGCCATGCATTACGTTGACGTCAAACACAAGACGTGGTATGGAATCCTTCAGCATTAACAGAAATGCTCACTACCCGTGCTCATTACCCTATCTCCTTCGGTGATAAAGAAATCCTGTTCCTAGAAGGCACACACAGGCAGTAAATAGAATGTAGTACCTTTATTTTTTCCTTTTGCCCATAATTACTTTACTTTGCGCATGCGGGTACACGTCCCGACATGCACTTGTATCGTATGCAATAAACTTTCAGTTAAAGCATCGCTGTTCATGTGTGCTTTTTCATGTGTGGCAGAGCTCCTCGAATAATACAGCTAGACTTCCCTCACTAGCAACTTTTAACGTTAGAACGTTATCTAGTGAGGGAAGTCTAGCTGTATTATTCGAGGAGCTAGAAGGCATTAAATGGGATATAATAGGGCTGAGTGAGGTTAGGAGGACAGATGAGGCCTATACTGTGCTACAGAATGGGCACGTCATTTGCTATCGGGGCTTGGCATACAGAAGAGAACTGGGAGTAGGGTTCCTAATTCACAGAAACATAGCTGGCAACATAGAGGATTACTATAGCATTAATGAAAGGGTGGTAGGCATTGTAATTAAACTGAATAAAAGATACAAAATGAAGGTAGTACAGGCTTACGCGCCTACATCCAGCCATGATGACGCTTCAGTTGAAAGCTTCTATGAAGACGTGGAATCGGCAATGAGTAAGGTGAAAACACAGTATACTATAGTAATGGGCGACTTTAATGCAAAGGTAGGGAAGAAGCAGGCTGGAGACCAGGCAGTAGGACATTATGGCATCGGCACTAGAAACGCCAGAGGAGAGCTACTAGTAGAATTCGCAGAACGCAATAATCTGCGTATTTTAAATACCTTCTACCGAAAACGAGAAAACCGCAAGTGGACATGGAGGAGCCCTAATGGCGTAAATAAGAACGAAATAGACTTTATAATGACTGCACACCCAGGAGTCGTGCAGGATGTGGAAGTGGTTGGCAAGGTAAGATGCAGTCACCATAGAATGGTTACGGGCTCGAATCCGCCTAGACTTGAAGAAGGAACGACAGAAACTGATACGCAAGAAGCAAATCAATGAGCTAGCACTGAGAGGGAAAGTACAGGAATTCAGAGTGTCACTGCAGAACAGGTACTCTGCTCTTAGCGAGGAAACCAACCTTAGCGTAGATACAATGAATGATAATCTGACGAGTATCATCACGGAGTGTGCAGTGGAAGTTGGAGGCAGGGTAGCTAGACAGGACACCGGCAAGCTTTCCCAGGAAACGAAGAACCTAATTAAGAAGCGTCAAATCATGAAAGTGTCAAGTACAACAGACAAATAGAACTGGCAGAGCTTTCGAAGCTGATTAATAGACGTAAAGTATGCGATGTAAGAAGGTATAACATGGAGAGAATTGAGCACGCTCTGAAAAACGGAGGAAGCGTCAAAGCAGTGAAGAGGAAACTTGGGATAGGCAAAAGGCGGATGTATGCACTAAGGGACAAAGAAGGCAAATTAACTACCAATATGGATAGGATAGTTAAAATAGCGGAGGAGTTTTACAGAGATCTGTACAGTAGCCGAGACAACCACGACCTTAATACTATAAGAACTAGCAGTAACCCAGACGACACCCCACCGGTAATGATAGAAGAAGTCAGAAAAGCTTTGGAGAGCATGCACAGAGGCAAAGCTGCTGGTGAGGATCAAGTAACATCAGATCTGCTGAAAGATGGAGGACAGATTGTGTTAGAAAAAACTAGCCACTCTATTTACGAGGTGTCTCCTGACGGGAAAAGTACCAGAGTCTTGGAAGAACGCTAACATCATCTTAATACATAAGAAAGGAGATGACAAGGACTTGAAGAATTACAGGCCGATCAGCTTGCTCTCTGTAGCATACAAGCTATTTACAAAGGTAATTGCTAGCAGAGTAAAGAAAACATTAGAATTCAATCAACCAAAGGAACAAGCAGGATTTAGAACAGGCTACTCAACAATTGACCACATTCATACTATCAATCAGGTAATAGAGAAATGCTCAGAGTATAACCAACCACTATACATAGCCTTCATAGATTACGAGAAGGCGTTTGATTCAGTAGAAATATCAGCCGTCATGCAGACACTGCGGAATCAGGGCGTAGATGAAATATATATAAACATTCTGGAAGAAATCTACAGGGGATCAACTGCCACCATAGTGCTTCATAAAAAAAGCAACAGAATACCAATAAAGAAGGGTGTAAGGCAGGGGGACACAATCTCCCCAATGCTATTCACTGCGTGCTTACAGGACGTTTTCAGAAGCCTAGAATGGGAACAGTTAGGGATAAGAGGTAATGGAGAGTACCTTAGTAACCTGCGCTTCGCCGATGACATTGTATTGCTGAGTAACTCAGGGGACGAATTGCAACTCATGATTACGGAGTTAGACAAGGAGAGCAGAAAGGTGGGTCTTAAAATTAATCTGCAGAAAATGAAAGTAATGTACAACAACCTCGGAAAGGAGCAGCGCTTTGCGATAGGTAATAGTGCACTTGAAGTTGTAAAAGACTATGTCTACTTAGGGCAGGTAATAACCGCAGAGCCTAACCACGAGATTGAAGTAACTAGAAGAATAAGAATGGGGTGGAGCGACATTCGGCAGGCACTCTCAAATTATGACAAGTAGATTGCCACTGTCCCTCAAGAGGAAGGTATATAACAGCTGTATCTTGCCGGTACTTAGCTACGGAGCAGAAACCTGGAGACTCACAAAGAGGGTTCAACTTAAATTGAGGACGACGCAGCGAGCAATGGAAAGAAAAATGGTAGGTGTAACCTTAAGAGACAAGAAGAGAGCAGAGTGGATTAGGGGACAAACGGGAGTTAAGGATGTCATAGCTGCAATAAAGAAGAGGAAATGGACATGGGCCGGGCATGTAGCACGTAGACAGGATAATCCGCTGGTCATTAAGGGTCACCAACTGGATTCCCAGAGAAGGGAAGCGGGGTAGGGGGAGACAGAAGGTTAGGTGGGCAGATGAGATTAAGAAGTTTGCGGGTGTAAATTGGCAACAGCAAGCACAGGACTGGGTTAACTGGCGGAACATGGGAGAGGCCTTTGTCCTGCAGTGGACGTAGACAGGCTGATGATGATGATGATGATGATGATGATGATGGGCGTGTTGGGTACCCAGCAGACGTGCTTGCAGCAGTTACCGAAAGAGTGTTCTGAAAAGGCTCTTAAAGACTGCTCTTCAAGCTTTCGCTGTGACTGTGCTGTGGCGTTCCAAAGGAGCTTGGCGGTTTTTATGTGTACCTGGCCACTGCGGATGAGAAATAATTGAAATGGTGGACTCATTACCTCGAGCGGCATTGCATGAGACAATACCTTCTTTTCTTCCGTTATTGGACAGTATAACTTCGATAAGATATAGAACATTTTCAATACATGAATGTGATATAAAGTTAGTAACACCATGAACACAACTTGGACATTTAAAACATCCATGCGAAATTTAGTGGTGCCTTTATAGACAATTGAAAGTCTTAGTAATAAGTTGACGATTTCACATTCCTCCTTTAATCTGTATTCACTCAGTGGGCGTAGCCATATTGTCGCTATACGAATTTTGTTTGGAAAGGGAAACAATGGAATATTACTTTTGAAATGTCGCTGTTACAGACTGCTAAGAACACGGCTTTCATTTTTATCATTCGCAAAGCTAGGGCTGAACGTCCCAATTAAAGATATACTTTGGTGCTTCCACTCGGGGCTTTAGCCTCAGGAGCGCTTTTGATGCCGTTTGCAATTTCCTTCAAAGAAAAAAAAAAGAAAATGGACTTTAATTCATATTCTTATAAGCGTTACTAAAGTTGTCATAATCAATTCAAAATAAAACATTGAGCTTTTCCAATTATTGCACTTTCAAGATAAAGCTATGATCTGTGGTCGGTATGGTAAAAAATTATTGCACTCTTTCTGTTTTGAAGAACGTTCCTTCTTTTTTTGATAATAATACTTATTTTCGAAATGCCGAAAAATTCGTATAATAAATTCAAAGGCGATCTCACTGAGAGGGTGTGAGCCATGGTAGAGGCGTTACTATCATCATGATGATGGCCTTGAATCTAGCCTGTGGCCGAATGAAATGTGGCTTTACAGCACAACATTGAATCAGATTACGGAAATATAAAGGTGGCTCGTAAAGCGTCCCCTACTTTCGGATGGTACAGCCATATCCACACCTTTAAAATACTAACGCTAAGCAGTTTATTGGAATCTTTTTCAAAGCAATCGACTACAATTGTCACCAGAAAAGACGGAATTGCTCACTGCAGATGGTGAACGATCAACAAATCCAAACAAACAGATTAGACTATGCATAGGCAAAACAGATATCATGTTTTCAAATGGACGAATTAGAATTTTTGCGGCACAAATTTCTGACTGCAACAGTCCAAATCTTGGATCTGTATTTTAAAATGCAAATGGAATTCGATGTTGCAAAAATCTGCATATCGTATCAAATCCATATCGAATAAGTATGGCTGAGCACGGCACAATGCATGCCAAACACTTGCTAAGAGAGAGAGAGAGAAAAGACTTTATTCACAGAATGCTGCGTGGGGTAGGCGCCGGCCTCGCAGGGCGCAGTCTACACTTCTAATATTCTAGTCTCTGCAGTCTTAGAAACACTGGGCCAAGAACTCGAGGGTTGAACCTGACCCGACAGAGGATACTTGAGTTCCCGTGCCCCGCGCTTGCGGGTCAAGAGTTCCCGTTCTCCTCTGCCTGGCCAGGGCCCCCTCGTGCCGATGGATCACCCATTTCTGAGATTGGCAGTCCACCGAGCGGATCCACCACTCCATCTGCACTGGCAGTTGTTTTGTGGTAATCGGGCGGATTCTGTACGAAACCCCTGTGTATGATTTTTCCAATGGAGATCTCGCGGACACTGACATGTTACACCGGGCAACTCTTCGTATGATTACTGGGCTGCCAAACCACACAAGGAACGACGATCTGATCAATATAGTACCTACACCACCATTACGAAACATAATAAGCAAAGCACAATTTCGATTGCGATGTCGATTGGTAAACACGCCACAAGGAAAAAGGGTTATGACATGGGATAACCGAGCCCGCGTGATGCGAGTGGCTGTGAACCTGCTAAAAATGGCACTATGAAAGTGCCGCTAAGTACTCGAAGGAAACAACGTCTTATCGCCAGACGTGATGTGAAAGCACGAAGGCAACTGAGAAGAAATTGGCTCCGAGCAAACCTCAGAACTCCATTGTATTTACACTGATGCTACAATCAGCGATGAAAAAAGCCAGCATGCCCTGCGTATGCACGTATGTACTACAATATAATGGCTTTCACAGTTGTCATTTTTCCGGGGGTGTAGTTCTGCACGCTCAGTTATTGGCTAAATGGGGGACTGTCAATACTATTCCCCTTATTTGGTAGGTATCATTCTTGAAAGAATTCACCATCGTACCCTTCTAGGTTCGTACTAGGCAGTAACTGAACTGACGGCACCAACCACTGAAGATGCTCTAGCCTACTACAACCCAAAAATATAAATATATTTCAAGACATCAAAACAACTGTGGAAATTCTCTGGAAACAAGAACATGCTGGTATGCACGAGGGAAACACAGCCTCTCACGTGGTTGCGCTCAAGCGCGTTGGTTAGACCACATATACGATTCCCCGTACTCCAGTTGCACACCACCCTCAGAATACCAAAATCCCTATTTTTTGATATGAATAGCAGGCTCTCCTAGCAAAGTACCGATGCATTGAATTCGAACTAAAATAAAATCACAAAGCGAAAATAGACTGTTGAAAGCTACACCAGCATTCATGCTAAACTACAAAGGTGGGTTCACGTATCAACAAGAAATGTAGTCTTTTTTTGACAAACTAATGGCCAACTCTGCTGTGTTGGGGCTGGCTGGTCCCGACGAAGCCGAAGAAAAAGAAGACGGCCGACGGAGACGTACGCGGCCGGCGGAGACACCGACCAGCCCGAACACGCGGGTTGGTGCGAAGCGCCGCAAGAAAAGCACACAACCACACTCCACGGTTACCTAACACACTCTGCCTTTATTTTACAGTCGCCTTGGAATGATGCCAGAGCGGCGCCCCCTGGCATCCTCACATGTCAATCCGAAACCGAAACTGAAAAACCAAAACACAACAATCATCCCCTCCTCGAAAAAAACACACCTATACACTGTTTATATTTATACATGCTCGATACCAGCATATTTCACAAGGTATGCACATTAGAACATATGAAAATTCAGAACACGGCACACTGAACTCACACACTACGAGTCCTGAAAATGCACTGAAAATATGTACATTGGAAGTCCTGAAAATTCACTAAAAAATTCTACACAACTCAGTACAATATAGATTTGTAGTTCTACGTGACGTAGTCTTCGAACCGACGTGGCTTCTGCCGCTTCCGCTTAGGGCGGGCCCTTTTGGGTATAGAATCAGGTGCAAGAGCAGAAGAAGATTGTGAAGGCTCTGAACGAGCGTTCAAATTCGCGGTCTCATCAGAGCTCGCAGCATGAGCTTCGGAAGAATTTTGCGAACCGGAGTCCGGTTCAACGGTCTCAGCCGAATTTGAAGGGTCGAAGTGAACCGTATGACTTGGTGTACTTGAACCAGCGACTCCGACTGGTAACTCCTCCCCCCTCGAAGAAATGCCTGTACATGAAGGCCACAGGTAATAATCTGATGGATAGTGGAAATGCGCGGACGGAACGTCATGGGGAAGACTTTTAGGTGTTGAAGGCGAATCCGTATGAAAAAAAACAAAGCGCGAAGCATTCCAGATGTTACCATCACTTAAGCGGAAAGAAGTGGGGCTAACCTGGCCCAAGACTTTGTAAGGACCCTGATATTTGGGGCGCTTGCCTGGCACACGAACCTTGACTAGATCGCCAGTGCGAACTTTGGACTGCTTTGCACCTGGCCGGTTGTCGACATACTTTTTCATTGCTTGTTGACGAGAAAGAATCCTGGTGCGGATTTGATCAGGAGAAGACACTGCTATGTTACGAGGCAAAGAGACTATGTCGAGAGCAACTCGCGGTTGCCTACCGTGGAGAAGTTGAGCAGGAGACACTCCAGTGGTGCCTTGGGGTGTGAACCAGTACGAAGCTAAACATTCCGTCAAGACTTGCTTGAGGGAACGGTGCTCTAATTGGGTGATCTGGATATGTTCCTTCAGAACGCGATTAAAGCGCTCGATTTGCCCATTTGATTGGGGATAGAAAACTGATGACCTCAAGTGCTGAATTCCTCGTTGTGAAAGAAAAGCCTCGAAATGTTGGGACTGAAACTGTGGACCATTGTCCGTAATTATGGCATCAGGAAAACCTTCCCGGCTGAAGACTGACACAGAAACTCAATGATGACCTCAGCAGTAACCGTATGTGTGAAACAAATTTCTGGCCATTTCGAATGGTAGTCGATGAGAGAAACCATGAACCGGGCATTTTGCGGAACATTAAGCAAAGGACCGATGATGTCCATGTCGAGTTTCTGCCAAGGCCGATCGGGCCACTGGACTGGCTGCAACGGAGAAAATGCAGGTTCGGCAGACTTGTAAGCTGCCTGACATATGTGGCAGTTGTAAACTGCATGCTCGCCTTGCTTATCTAAGGCTGGCCACCAGTACCTGTCTCGGAGATTCTGTTTGGTGCGGACAATGCCTGGATGGGTCTCATGGGCAAGCTGTATTAGCTTGTTACGGAAAGAAGCAGGGGGAATCACGCGTTCATCGCGAAAAAGCAAGTCCTCGACACAAGACAGCTCCTGTCGGACTGCGAAGTAAGGCAAGAATTCAGAAGCAAGAGCACCTTTGGAAGGCCATCCTTCACGTAAATAATGGAGAACTTGAGACAAAGTGGAATCTGCAGCTGTAGCTGGCTGAAGCTCAGCTTTAGTAATGCAGGAAGTAACTAATGAAACAACTTCCTCATCCCGCTCTTCAGTAACCGGTATCTGAAGAGGAAGGCGCGACAGTGCATCAGCAACCACGTTATTAGAACCTTTACAATATTGAACACTGAAATTATAATACATGAGTTTGGCACACCAACGGGAAATGCGAATGGAGCGGCGGCCTTCGGATTCAGCAGAAAAAAGAGCAACTAGTGCTTGGTGATCTGTACGTAATGTGAAGTGCCGGCCCCACAATTAAACATGCCATTTCTTACAGGCAAAAAGTCAAGCGAGAGCTTCACGCTCTCCTACTGAATATCTGCGTTCAGCAGGGGTCAATGTACGAGATGCAAAAGCAATAGTGATCAGCTGATCATCTCCGAGTTGTTGAAACACTGCTCCCAGTGCAACATTGGACGCATCCGTCGTGATGATGATGGGAAGCTTCTCATTGAAAATACTAACAGCTGGCTTTGAGGCCAGTATTGACTTAACTTGAATGAAGCTCTGCTCAGCTTCAGCTGACCAGTTAAAGGGCTGTGCTTGACGAAGTAGAGTACGCAGTGGTTCAACAACATCAGCATAGTGAGGAACAAACTTGGCATAATAACCAACAAGACCTAAAAAAGATTGCAAGGTTTTAACATCAGTAGGCCATGGGGCATTGACAATGGCCTGAACTTTAGATTCAACAGATGTCAAGCCGCGGGAACTGACATTGTGTCCTAGAAATTGTAACTCATTCACAGAAAAAATGCACTTGTTATGAAGTTTCATACCACATTCACTGATGCGGTTGAGAACAGTATGCAAGTTAGCATCGTGCTCTTCGCGAGTACGTCCCCCCACCAAAATATCATCCAAGTAACAAAGGGCGCCATTACAACCCTTAAGAATAATTGACATCATTTTCTGAGACATTGCAGGGGCAGATGCAAGCCCGAAACACACGCGGCGAAACCGAAACAAGCCCTCGTGCGATACAAATGTGGTCAAGTCTCTACTGCACTCAGAAAGTTCAACTCGGTGATAAGCGGACGCGAGGTCCAGCTTGGAGAAACATACTGCTCCGGAGAGTTGATGAAGGAGTTCTTCAGTGTGAGGAAGTGGAAACCCGTCTACGACAATCGCCTTGTTCGGTTCTCGTAAGTCGACGCTTAGTCGAAGGGATCCATCTTTTTTCTTGACGACGACCAGTGGTGAAACCCAGTCGGAAGCAGAGTTAGGCTCGATGATTCTGTTGGCTTGAAGGCGAGACAGTTCCGCAGAGACTTGCTCACGGAGAAGAAGAGGAATGCGGCGCAGCTTGGCGCGCACAGGGCACACACCTGGTCGACGCATCACTTTATGCACAAAACCACGCACACAACCCAGTTCACAGGGTGAACAGGTGGTGGAATTCAGAGGGCACGTTGGCTGGAAGATCATCTTGGACGTCGACTTGAGCACACGTCATAGACGCACCGTCGATGTTGATGGACAAAGCCCTGATAGCATCACGTCCCAAAAGCGAGCTGCCATTGGCAGTTACATAAAAAGTAATGGAAGCAGTGCGACTGCGATAGGAGACCTGAGCTGTAAAATGACCTAAATTATCAATCGTTTCCTTGGAATAAGTTTGTAGAACGACATGTGAAGGCAAAAGCCGAATGTTCGAAAAATGACTATGAAAGTCAGTGGCACTGAATAAAGAGACTGAGGCACCAGTGTCCACGAGAAATGACAAGGGCACATGGCCCACTGAAACTACGATGCTGGGCTCGGACGTAGTGTGGAGGTCATCCACATTTAAAACAGTGACCGTATTGGTTTGTGCAGTGCTCGAAGGAGCGGACAAAGAAACTGGTCCCGGAAGATTTGCTGGACGGGAATTGCATACGGACTGAAAATGTCCGATTTTTCCGCACGCAAGACAAGTCCGGTTTCTCGCGGGACACTGCGCAAAATTGGCTAAATGCCGAGCCGATCCACAACGAAAGCATTGCGCGCTTGCGCTTGGAGAAGAAAATCGCGAACGCGAATCAGGAGCTCGGTGCTGTTCCTCAAAACCCGAATTTGGCGGAATGGGGTCGCCATATTGTCGGCTTCCTCACCCCCGCGACGCAGAGAGGTCGCCATGTTGGCTGCCACGGAAGGACTGTGCAGGCGGGCGTCCATGTTGGCCGCCGCGCCGAGACGAAGGTGAAGGGCATGTTGACGCGTCCCGTGAAACGAAGAGCCGCCGCCTTGGCCCCCGGCAGCAGAAAGTTGCTGCACTGAATGCGGAGCGAATTGCTCCAACTGGGAGCGAATAAGCTCGTCCTCTCGCGCAATCGAGAGGGCTTCGGATAATGAAATCGAGGAGCCCTTTTGAAGCATGCGGCAGCGGACGTTTTGCGAGGCTACCCCGATGAAATGCTGATGGCGGATCATATCGTCCTCGAGCGCGCCGAAGCCGCACGACGCGGCGAGCGTTCGAAGAGAAGTAATGAACTCGGCGACTGGCTCACCAGGCAATTGTCGCCTTTCTTGGAATTTCACGCGTGCGAGATAATCGCACGAAACATCTTTAAAATGCTCATCGAAAAGAGCAACAGCATCCTTGAAGGCATCGCCCGACGCTGGCGTCGGCGACGCGTTGGTGGCTTCCAAAGTATAGAAGAGCTTTAACCCGGCAGGGCCCAACGCGTTGAGCAGCAGGGCCTTGTGCCGCTCGGGCTTGCTGGCGTCCTCCCCGACCGCGTCTGCGTAAGCCTGAAACACCAATTTCCACTCCGCCCACGGAAGTGGCGGGTGTCCGTGCGAATGAAGAAATAGGGGAGGTGGAATAGGAGACGCCTTTTCAAGCAAAAAGAATGGAGAGGTGCAGACGGGAAGAAAATGACGCCAGTACACTGTTTGAAGACGAAGGCAGAGGCGGCGTAGCTGAATGAAGAAGGAATGAAGCGACGCAGCAAGCAGTAGCCACCTTGCTGGGAATAAAGAGCGTCTAGGGTTACCGCGAACACGGAGAACGAAACGGGTTCTTACAGGTCCTCGTCGCCATTGCTGTATTGGGGCTGGCTGGTCCCGACGAAGCCGAAGAAGAAGAAGACGGCCGATGGAGACGTACGCGGCCGGCGGGGACACCGACCCGCCCGAACACGCGGGTTGGCGCGAAGCGCCGCAAGAAAAGCACACAACCGCACTCCACGGTTACCTAACACACTCTGCCTTTATCTTACAGTCGCCTTGGAATGATGCCAGAGCGGCGCCCCTTGGCATCCTCACATGTCAATCCGAAACTGAAACTGAAAAACCAAAACACAACAAACTCTACATACACAACACACATATACGAGACAAATGGAAACAAGCTAACCGACCATCGAGCGACGATATTTCTCCTCGTGGCACACACTGTGAGACACTTTGGCGAGCAGATTCAGAACGCTTAATTCGGACATGCGAGACATACTCAAAAGGCAGATGGCAGATTAAGCATTTGCTGCCAGCCGACATCACCACTGTACGGAATTTGTTAAAGTGAGACCCTGAAGCCCGCAAAACTCTCCCAATAATCGGCTGAAAAAGTAGCCTGCTCGAGTACTGTAGGAGAGGTCACCTGACCCGTGCGAAGGCATAACATGAAGCTGCTGCTCACCTTTTATGCCCCTTGCCCATTTCTCACCTCAAACCCTACAGTAGCCAAGAGTCGCCCTTTCCTTAAATAAAGGTCCCATTCATTTATTCACTCAAAGGAAAGGCGTTTTCTGTCTGATCACACTTGACTAATTTCACTTTATGTTGCCACAGCGAGAAGGCGGAAATCTGTAGACTTCCTCGAAAACGCATGAGATGGCCCTAAAAGTTATCATATTAGCCTAGAGGAAAACTCTAGGCTCCCGTTGTTAAAACAGACTTGTGTCAAAGCACGGAATCTTGCGTTAGAAAATTACGCAGCAAAATCATCCTCCTGTAGAAGTCAAGTTACTTGAATACGTGGCGCACACCCACGCTGCAGATTGTCAGAAAACCGGATAGCGATACAAGAGAAGTAGATCATGAAAATGATAGTGATGGTTTGCACTCTCTGATGGCGGTGACCCGCAACGGGGTATGGCCGATAACCAAGGGGCCTCGCACACGACAAGTAAAATTGCGTTATGTATGCTTTCTTTCTATTGGTGTGTAGAAATCGCTAGGTCAGCTAACGTTCACGGGACGCAATTTCGTTGTTTCTTTGCTACTACTTAATCAGAATTTAAATAAGCCGATTGGTGCATACCAGTCACATGGACTTTCGAGTACTATGGAGCAAGATTGGATCAATATTTTGCAAAGAAGTTTTTATTCCTTTTTACTGAATGATTTGTGGGGTTTAACGTCCCAAAACCACCTTAAGGTTATGAGAGACGCCGTAGTGGAGGGCTCCAGAAATTTCGACCACCTGGGGTTCTTTAACGTGCACACAAATCTGAGCACACGGGCCTACAACATTTCCGCCTCCATCGGAAATGCAGCCGCCGCAGCCGGGATTTGAACCCGCGACCTGCGGGTCAGCAGCCGAGTACCTTAGCCACTAGACCACCGCGGCGGGCTATTGCTTTTTTTTTACTGTGAGGAAATGACCGAGGTACGTTAATTTTCATTTCGTAAGCGGTGCTGTCGGTTCTGTGAGTATCCATAACAATAGATGCACGTGATTCACGGAGCTCGAGGCATTCGTCGGCTCGAGCCAGGCAGAGTTCGCCAGAAGAAGAAGAAAAACGCTATCGTTCGGACACGCATTCGACTAGCTCCGCAGTGGTAGCTTTCTTGTCGATTCGCCATGGCCGCGCATTACTTGCCTAACCTGCGGAAGATTATCACCAAGAAGACCAAGAAAGCGAAGCCTGCGGTAAGAGCGCTGTTCTTGCTGTAAGCTCGATGATAAACAACCGCGAAGGAGATCGGGTGTTGACGAGGAGGGGGGGTGGGGCGGATGGCAACCGACGACCACCCACGTTCAGACGCGAGGGGTAGTTGCAGAGGGGGCCGGTGCTCCCGCGTGTACCACGCACCAAGTTCAACATGGAAACGCAGTGAAAGCCCCATATGACAACACTTTATGCTAAATATTTCCTGGCAGTAGCATCGCTCCAAAGTAATGCCATATCTGTGATAATGATAATGTCAAGGAAGACCTATATTATTACCCGTGGCTCATTGATAAAATTGCAACGCCACCGATTCCCCTGTCCTTTTGTCTTTTATAGCATTTACATGCATTTTCCGGTTGCACATGTGCATCATAACTGCATCAGTATTCTGCACTGTTTGCCCAGCTTTACGATGCGAAACAGTGCATAAGTGTTGTGGTGTCAGTGAATACCGAAATTTCGAAACATTGCGGGGAAATTACACAGTATAGAAGCAACAAGTGCAGCATGCTGCCTGTCAAAGCGCTCACTTTGTCGCTTGTCTTCTGTGCCCTGTCTCTGTTCTGCTTTCCGGTAAGCCAAGCTGACTGTTATTCCTAAGCAGAGAACGAAGCTGTCCGCACCGCTGGACTTCCACGCCGAGAGGAGCCGGGGTACGACTGTCTCATCCGGTGTCGTGCACGCGCCCGAGCCACCGAACCCGCTGGTGCCCATCGGCAACCCACTCCGACCCACACTGATACGCCAGCGTGTGGCCGCTGCGGTTCCCGTGCCTAAATATCTGCAACACTGGGTCCACACCGTACCTTGGCGCCGTGTCATCTACGTGGCCGTCGCCGTGTTTGTGCTTGTCAGCATCTGTGTCGCTGCGTTATTCGTGGCCTTGAACACCGGTTCCAAAAAGCCTGTCTGCGACGAAACCTGCATGCAGTACACCACGGTACGTTGTCGAGTGATCGCGTAAGCCATCACAAAGAAGGCGTGCGGCGATGCAAGGCTGTTCGCTCGCGCAGGCCCTTCTGTCCAATGTAGTAGCAGAGCGTTCAAACACGACTACGACTACATTGAGATTCAGAGATTACGGCTACACTGGGCTGAAGTGTGTTTTCTGCCAACGCTTTCGTAATTAAGAAAAGGTGCACGCATTGTGTTTGTGAAACTTGATTTCGCAGGTGTAGCATTTTTCAATGTTGATTAGCTGCTGATGCTGCGCAGGCACACGCTGCGGTAAGTGGTTCATCAGTTTCAATACATGTTTATTTATACCCGTTGTGCTAGGCCCACTAATGTTAAATGTTAACGTCTGAAGTTTATTCAAAAGCTTTGGAAAAATTAACAGCCTGAATGCGATAGCCGCTTTTTTATTTCCTGCTAAAATGACAAAAAGTCTCGCAAGCTTTGGTCACTGATTTATACGTAGTACCTAAGTTTAGATGATTGAGTACATTCAAAGCGTGTCTTAGTTAGCGTGGGGAAACCTATTTTAAATAAAATGTAGAATTCATTTCTCTATTTAAAACACCGCCTTACTTTTCAATCACTATCGAAATAATGTTTTAGCATTATCCGTGTTGCTTTCTGCGCCATTCCTAACCGATTCTTATTCAATTCAGTTGGAAAATTTTCTTTCGCACGAGCATACTTCCGACCAATTTGTCTGATTCAGCAATGGCTCGCCATTACATGAAGCCTACTAGCATGCACCTTGTGTCTCTTATTGCTATACGGTCTCGTCGATTGTCGCAGCGAATCAAGGAGGTTTCGTTGAGCTTGTTCTCGTGAACCGCTCAAGATTTTTCTCTTTCTTTTTTCGCTTCCAAGCAGCTCCTCGGTGAAAGCATGGACTGGTCGGTAGCGCCCTGTGAAGACTTCCACGGCTTCGTGTGCGGCAAAACGAAGGACAATGAGACTTCGGTGCGACATCTTACGAACCGTCACTTCGTCTTTGCTATTTTAGATATTGCCAGGTGAAGAACGAACTTGTTTGTTTTTAAATGCGAAGTGTTTCTTAGCGAACTTCGGCGAGTTTGACCATATATATCTATCTATCTATCTATCTATCTATCTATCTATCTATCTATCTATCTATCTATCTATCTATCTATCTATCTATCTATCTATCTATCTATCTATCTATCTATCTATCTATCTATCTATCTATCTATCTATCTGTCTATCTGTCTATCTGTCTATCTGTCTGTCTGTCTGTCTATCTATCTATCTATCTATCTATCTATCTATCTATCTATCTATCTATCTATCTATCTATCTATCTATCTATCTATCTATCTATCTATCTATCTATCTATCTATCTATCTATCTATCTATCTATCTATCTATCTATCTATCTATCTATCTATCTATCTATCTATCTATCTATCTATCTATTTCCATGCGTCTTGCTGCTTTCGTTATTGACTCCTTAACCTGGGGCATACCAAAATTAATACGGGGGGCGTTGGTTAAGAGGGATTGAGTGATACGGCTGGCTAGTCATAACGGGAGACTCTCGGAGCGTATGTCGAGTAAGGCAGTGAATCTGGCGCAAAGCAGCTGCCAAGGCAATTTTGTGTCACTCCATGCCAGATTTACTTTTAAAGAGATAACCAACTGTTACAAGCTATAGAAGGGCGTTTGCTTCTTTAGCTAACAGACAGCAGGTGACATCCTGGTGCATCGTTCAAACTCACGGTTGCCCTAAACTGGTTACATAGCGTGATTATGCTCCGGATTTATATTCCGCGAAGTGAAAGTCTAGCCAGGGAGTCTGGACCTTAATCACATTATCTTGGTTTGCCCTCCAGCACCTGCATAGAGTGAAATGCACCGAGTCCAGTATGGAACGTTGCACGCTTTCTGCCCATTACCTTGTCTGGTACTGCCTCCGTGATCAGGCTACGTTTGATGAAGCGACCATCCCACGAGGGCATCATCACGCAGCGTCAAGTTATGTGATGCCGCGCTCAAATAATACTGTAACTCTGAGGTCACAAATGTTTTCACACTGTGACGTTAAGCTGACGTCAATTAGTGACGTCTATACGTGGTAATTATGTTTCGCTTATTTCGTGGTAAGAATGCCGATGCTTTGAAGCAGTTCGGTAATTCGAGGACGCTTGAAGGTTTCCCAGCTTTAAACAGGAGAAGAGACTGATTTCTCCGCGTATTTACTATACAAGTGGTCCTTTTCTTACAATTACGCAGACACGAAGACATCCCTGCCGAGGGCCAGACCGCTTCGCAGAGAGCGGCGCGTCTCTTCAAGACGTGCGACGACGTCGTGACGCAAGACACGGACTACGTGCCACGCCTCCGCGGATACATGCGCGATGCCAACCTGCACTGGCCGCAGCACCCAGGGGAACGCGATTCCAACACTGTGGATGTGTTGAGCAGCATGCTGGAGCTCAGCGAAAAGTGGGGCTGGCCCTGCTTCCTCGAGTTCGCCACTGAGGGCGTTCGCGATCACTTATTCGAGGTACGGGCTGCCTCCTATCTAAGCGGTGGGGTCTACAGGAACTTAAATGCTCCAACTTTGCCACAGAACAGGGCGACGTAACAGCGAGTTGTACCAGCGCTTATCTACGTGTCAGTGCGCCTTGGCTCGTGCGCATGCATATATGCAGACAATATTGCCAACGAAAGTATAGGAGAAGTTATTAGACCGAATTGCGTAGTAAATGTGAAGAAAGAAAAGTGGGTGACAAGATAACTTGCCGTGGGCAAGAACGCGTTAGTTGCTCTACCACTGAGCTAAAATTGCGGCTATCTCTACAGCCAGTTTATTGGGTAGATATTTGAATTTAAACGTGGGAGTGTCAGTCAGCGCCACCAGTAGCCTTGGCGTCGAGTGTGGTACACTCTTCATGAGCCTGTTTGACGTCACGTAGCACGTGAGCTTATCGCGAGCTGATATGTGACCAAAAGTCGCTCGTATACTCCCTGAAGGCACCACGTTAGCCAGTACGAGACCCTCATTATTAATTAGCGATAGAAGTGTATGCCTAAGGGCTCGTTTTTTCGTGTGAGACACAATATTAAGGAGATATAACAGACAATAATGCCAAGGAAGATATAGCGGAAGCTATTAGACCGAATCGTATAGTGAATGTCAAGACAGAAAAGTGGGGGAAGAGATAACGTGGGCAGGAAGCGAACCTGCTACCTTCCAATAACGCGTTCGATGCTCTACCACTAAGCTACCATGGCGGCGGATATCCCTCCATTCACTTTATTTGGCACATATGTTAATTTAAACATGGGAGAGTCTGTCAGTGCCACAACTATGCACTTCCATATATATATATATATATATATATATATATATATATATATATATATATATATATATATATATAACGGATGGTCAAAACACCAGTTTAGTCTTACTCTTCATCTTCCTCATCTTCCTTTCCCCCATTCACCCGTGAACCGTCACACGTTTCCCCCTTCCCCCGATCGAGCGTCAACTCATTGGGACAATACTAGTGGCGCAGTTTTTTGATGTGCACAATGTCAGTAGTTCTGCTTAACGGTGCCACGCATCGGTCGATCTCATAGTTCACAGGAGAGATTCGGCGAAGGATTGTGTAAGGTCCTTCCATGACCGAACTGAGCTTTACTTTGTTCGGGTGCCAAGTTTTTTCGTAGAGAAACAATTCGCCTGGTTGGAGATCTTGTGGTAAGATTTTTTTGTCGTGGATGAACTTGTTCTTCTCTTGGTAGGCAAGCGTGTTCTCGACTGCACTTTTCCTTGCTTCTTGCACGCCCTCCATTGATGCGTCTAAAACGGTGTCGCATGAAGGGATTCCAAACATGAGGTACGGTGGCGGATATCGTGTTACTTCATGTGGGCTTCTGTTGTATTGATCGACGACATCCAAAAGATGCTTGACCCAAGACTTCTGCGGCCACTCATTTATTTTGCACTTTAGATGGGTTACAATAGTCTGATTCGTACGTTCGTTCATGCGATTACATTGAGGGTGTTGGGAGGATGTGAAAAATTGGTGGACACCTTGGCGTTTTAGAAACTGCTTGAATTTTCCAGCTGTGAAAGCTGGCCCACGATCACATGCGAACTTCTTGGGCTTTCCCGCAGCAAAGGTGGTGGTGATGCACGAAATGTATGCGTCACAAGTTTCATTCCTGTGGGGAAACACCCAGACATATCGCGTAGCGTGGTGGATCGCCAAGTAAATAAGCTTCTTTGTCGAGCCGTTTCCAGAAAAGCCACCTATAGTTTCCATTGCTAAACATAAAAGGGTTGTTCTGCAGATGATAGTGACACGAGAGATCCCAATCTCTTGGTTTTGGCTTCTTGCAACACTGACATATGTCACAGTGGCGGACGTAGGATGAAACGTCTGCGATGATTTCCGGCCAATAAATAGTACGATGATGACAACAAGCCCAGAGTTTTATATACTCCGACTTGTCCAAACTTACAGTGTGCCGTCTGCAGGAGGCCCAGTCGAAGCTTGGGAGGAACGTGTACTTTGCGCATTCCTTTACGTGTCCAGACAAGGACCCCGTTTTCAGTTGTGTACTTGCAGCGAGGTTGGTCATCCAGGTAAAATTGAAGTTCTAATATCGAAAGAAGTTGAACCATAGGGCTCCGCGAAAATGCGTCCGCCTCGATGTTTTCGCTGCCTTTTTGATGTCGAATATTACCGTCATACATTGACAGCTTCAGAGACCATCAAAAAAGTCGGCCATGGTGATTTTTTTATTTTTTGAGCCATTGTAAAGCAGAAATATTGGTAACAACAGTGAATGGTCGTCCATGGAAATAGCAGTGGCCCTTGTCAACAGCGTCAATTATAGCGAGGCGTTCCAGCTCTGTAATGGCATAAATTTAATGCGCGAGTAGCTTGCGCGAGTGATAGGCAACGGGGTGTTCTTTACTATCCTAATATCGTCGCTTCAGAATTGCACTTATGCCTACGTTAGATGCAGCGCAATAAATATTGCATAGTTTCTCGTAAGAAAGAAAAACGCTAAATTGATTCTTTGGTCAGACAGTATTTCATTTTCTCAAAAACTTTTTCACATGAGGAATTTCGCTTTCTCCCCATGGTGAGTTCTTCAACAGCTTTGTAAGTGGGAAAACTATGTCACTGAAGTGCGGTATAAACTGGTGGTGAACGTTGGAGGTGCCTAAAACACACTGAAGCTCTTTCGGAGATTTCGGTCTTGGGAATCGCAATACAGCTTCTCTATTGCCTTGTTTAGGCGATACTGTACCGTGCGACACTCTGTGACCCAGATATTCAATAGAGTCTTGGGCGAAATGAAGCTTTTTCAGTTTAAGTTTTATATTCTCCATTTTCAGTGCATGAAATAGAGCTTGGAGGTGCTGTAGGTGTTCAGTAGATGTGTGAGAGAAGACTACGATGTCATCGAAATAATTTACGACACTCTTCAAGTTACGTTTTCTGATAACTGATTTCACAGCTCTTTCGATCGTTGCAGGAGCATTTCTCAAAACGAAAGGCATAACAAGCCACTCATAATGACCATTCGGCGTCACGAAAGCTGTTTTTGGGATGTCCTCTGGGTTCATTTCGACATGCCAGTAGCCTTATGTGATACCCAATGTCGAAAAATATTTCGATTTTCCCAGGTAATCTAGAACATCGTCTATACGCGGAATAGGTTGGTAGTCAGGCACAGTGACAGGGTTAAGCTTTCGATAATCAATGCATAAACGCGTACGTCCTTCGCCATTTTCTCTCCAAAAATGTCGGAAGCCACGTATGGTGAAAAAGATGGACGCACTACACCTTGCTTGAGAAGTAAGTCCACTTGCCGGTCAATTTCCTGTCGGAGAGCATCGATACGGTGGGCTGTGGATAGGGACGTTGTTGCTGAGGGCAATCCAATGTCGTTCATCCACGATATATTCGAAGTCCATCTGAAACTTTGCGAAAATGTCCTCGTAACTGTGAAGCACCTCTCTCAAAGCAGCTTGTTGCGATGGTGGAGGGTGCGTGGCATCAACAGCTTGGAGTTGGGTTGTATTAGCGCGGAAGACATATTTTTGAGTTTGAAAGGAATTCTGCAGAACTTTGTTGTCTTGAAGCAACGTCACCGTGTTAAAGTCCAGTTACAGGTTGAAGCCCCGCCGTGGTGGTCTAGTGGCTAAGGTACTCGGCTGCTGACCCGCAGGTCGCGGGTTGAAATCCCGGCTGCGGCGGCTGCATTTTCGATGGAGGCAGAAATGTCGTAGGCCCGTGTGCTCAGATTTGGGTGCACGTTAAAGAACCCCTGGTGGTTCAAATTTCTGGAGCCCTCCACTACGGCGTCTGTCATAATCATACGGTGGTTTTGGGACGTTAAACCCCACAAACCAATCAATCAGTGACAGGTTGAAAAAGAAGGCGTTGTCCAGGCCTAGCAAAAATTCAGTCTTCTTGCCTGGTAGAACATGTGCTTGGACTGCCCGCTTTATCTTCCCTACTTCCAACTGCATGTGTACGCGGCCTAAAGTTTTTGTCGTTAAGGTGATTTGTTGGACACTATTGCATAGAGCCTTGAGCAACTGCAGCTTGAATTTTTTGAACACAACTTATTTGGTACAGGTATTAGTCGCTCCTGTATCCAGAGTTGCGTTCATCTTGTGTCCGTTCACAAGTGCCCCAAAATGTAATAATGAAGCTTTGGGTCGCCGTCTTCGTTTCTCTGGTCGTCAGTTAGAGCAGTCACCATTTCTTGACGATGGCACTCATTATGCCAGTGAAAATGGTTCGGTAAACCAGCAGATGCACAATGTCGGCACTCACTGAGAGGGGTGCGCATTGATCCTGCAGGGAGCCATCATCGCGTAAAATGAGGCTCTCGATGCATGAGCTGCCGCTTTTGACGAGTGTTGGGAACCATCTCTGTGGACCGAGTCTTCCGCTTGAAGCGCAACAGGAAGCTACTTTTCCAGGGTGGTGAGCGTCAATCCAGCGAGGCGCCTTTCGATCTCTTCTGGTACACCATCGGTCAATCCTGATACTATGGGAACGTCCTTCAAGTCGTGCGAGGCGACCAAGGCGCGTCTTCTCTTCGTTGTAGTGCCTGATGCGCTGTTGTCTTTCGAGCCTGCAGTGTATGAATTGGCGGAAAGAGTCACTGACAGGTGCAGAAAATTGTGCTAATATGCTTCTTTTGATGCCTTCCCACGTATGTTGTGCGTCGAAAATCTCGCTGAGGTACCAGCGGAATGCCTCACCGTCCAGGTACTCGCTGATGCAGTCGATGCGATCTCGTTGGGACCAGCTAACGTTGCTCGCCTTCGCTTCAAAAAATGCCACCATTTGTCCTTAGGGACGTCGTCTTCAGCTCCGGTGTGTTTCGGCTGGCTGATCATCTTCTTTAGTGGGCTCATGATATTGCTGTGGTATATCCTGTCGACTTACTGTTTACGGATAAGATATGGTGTCAGTCAGAACACCAGTTTGCTCTTCCTCCTATTCCTTTCCCCCATTCAGCCGTGAACCGTCACACACACACACACACACACACACACACACACACACACACACACACACAACACACACACACACACACACACACACACACACACACACACACACACACACACACACACACACACACACACACACACACACACACACACACAACACACACACACACACACACACACACACACACACACACACACACACACACACACACACCCACACACACACACACACACACACACACACACACCACACACACACACACACACACACACACACACACACACACACACACACACACACACACACACACACACACACACACACACACACACACACCACACACACACACACACACACACACACACACACACCCACACACACACACACACACACACACACACACACACACACACACACACACACACACACACACACGCACACACGCATCACACGCACGCACGCACGCACGCACGCACACACGCGCACACGCGCACACACACACACGCGCACGCGCACGCACGCACGCAGACACGCGCGCGCACACACATACACACACACATTTTTCACGAAAGTCTTTTATTTGAAGGCCCACCCCAATTTCATCGACTACCCCCGTCAGGAATATGACGTTCTAAAATATTTATTACGATGTTTCAAAGTGAAAAAAAAAACTACAGCAATAAAATTGGCCCCCTATGTGCATGTTGCACCACAAACCTCATCGAAAGACGATAGTCTTGCGTCTGGAGAGAGTGAACGAAACGTTTATTTGATGTTCTGCGCAAGAAAATCGGTGAATGGTATTCTGGAGGCGCTGTGTTAGAGTGCCTCGAGCGTGCAGCAGAGGCGAACGAGCGCATCGAGTCACGTCACACGTGAGACATGAGCGTTATCTGGCAGTTATCCTGGAAAACGGGGCACGCGCCGTGCGCACCCACCTCTGAGGTGATAAGGTGTAGAACACGAGGCGACGGGTAGGTGCCACGACCGTGTCGTCTTAGCAAAGAGTTGGAAACACTTGCCGTTTCGTGCAAGCGTTGCATGGCCATGGGGCAGCGTTATAAATGCTACGATTCCTAAAGTTACTTATGTATGCCTTTTCTAGTAAAAATACACAAACGTAATATTGACATATTGTTATGGTGCCTGAGATATGCGCAATAATTGCTTTTAAATTGACAATCACTCAAGTATGAACTCTGAACCTTGAGCAATATTGATGGGTGCTGCGGATGGGGTCGGCCGTTTGGAGTATCATTGGGTCACTTTGGTGCCGTTTAGGTTACAGTCAAGAGTGAACAAACAGACAAACAGACAAATAGACCGACGGACAGACAGACAGACCAAATTTTTCGCGTCGAATGTCCCAATGAAGGACTATCGTCTTTAAAACTTCTGTCGCGGAGTGTACAGCCAATGATATCTCGATCCGCCGCGTGCAACGCAAACCACAAAGCCAGAAAACACACGTCGTTTTGTCTTCTGATAACGGCGAACTGTATGTACCCACCATGTACGGTTGGCAGACTTCCGAGCTCACCAACGTCAGCACGTTTTCCTTATCAGTCGCGAGGTGGCGCGTGGCGCGAGGAGCACGCGTTAGGTGCGTGCGCCCTCAAGATCGTCGCCATGCGCGCAGAGATGCGCGTGTGCCTCCACATGGCGTGATCGGTGACGCGGGCGCTTACCTCAGAATTTTGGCGCATTTTACCTCTCGTGATTCCACCACAAGTTTTACTTGAAGGTACAATGGTTAGAGAGCATGAAAGTCGGTTGGCTCACAGCCACGTTTACGCCAGGACCACGCTGTTCGTATACAGGACGTAGGAATTGTTACAGCTGTTCGCGCTCGTCCTGCGTATACTGATTCATTTGTTTTGTGCTTCTTTCTTTCGTTGAACAAAGCTTGTCTTGTGTGCGTAGAATGCGTGCGTGTTTTGTGCTTGAGGTGCGCGCTGCAAGTTTTGAGCTGCTTGGTGTTCCTCGCGTAACAATGAAATATCTGGCTGTAGCAATCATGCCTTCACTCTTGTTACGAAACAATGCCCAACAAACGCTCGACTATCTGTGTGAAGACACGTTTCAGTATCGTGTTGCACCGATTTCTGGGATGAGGTATGAGGCACGTTTTTTGTGTAATATTTTGACTTTGTAGTAAGTGTAATGACATCCAACTAAAACAAGAATTAAGTTCTGAGTAGCGCAGTTTGTGGTTTCTGTTTTATGAGCACTATGGCTTCGTTGAAGAAAATATTCATCATCAGACTTGACGGGCGAAATTAAAACTGACCGTCGCCAGCACGTGCTGCGGGAGCGAAACATAGGCAAGGCAAGCGACAAGAAAGTGACAAAATTTGAATAATTTGTGCCAAAGTGGAATCTGGCGACAAAATTCGGAAAGCGTTCTGAAATAAGCGGACGAACAGCGTAATGTTTGCGTGCTAAGGGGGGCGGTGCATATCTCTTTTTCTCTTATAATATTGTGAAGGGCGAGGTCTAGGCTTATAGGATAGCATCCACCGAGAATCGGCAGCCGAACAAGATGGCTGAGTTGCCTCTCGCGCAAGCGCCAAACGCATAGGCGTCTTCTTCATCTTCGCTAAGTGCCACGCTTGCTCCTGTCGATGATGCACCGTAACATCACTCCCCCACGGCGGAAGCGCCGTCACGGCGCTTAGTACGGCGGCTACGAACCAGCAGGGTGATACGGTTTGAGTTTGGAAACATGTACAACGTCCGTCTGGAGTGAGGGGGTTTAAGAGGCATTGTTTAGGGGTGTGATCTAGTAGCTCACGTCACGGAGTTGTCGTAACACTTTGTAGGGGCCATGGTAGTGTGATAGTAGCTTCTATGATAAGCCGACTTGGCGGTTTGGTGTCCAGTAAGGTACCAGAGATTCCGGCGAGAAGTGCAGGCTTTGATGGCGAGTGTCATAGCGGTCTTTTTGGTGCGCTAGCGTCAAGTGCAGCCGATCACGGGCAAGCTGACGGGCTGCATGGGCTCGAAAAATGACATCGCTGGTGTACTCAGTAGAAAAGGGGGCAGCCGAAGGAAGGAGCGTGCCAAATGGTTGTAGCGAAACGTCGGGGTTGTTCGAGTTAGGCGCATTGGACGACCAGGGAGACGACTAAGTGTGGGTGAAACTCCGCGGAGGCAATCGATGAGAAGTCAACACGATGATTTCGGGAAGCACTCATTGGGGGTTTATTTAGCTAACACAACTTCAATTTACAAAATGCACTGGGTCACAAAGACAAAACATAGAAAATGGTGGCATACCCCTCGGCCTGCATAGCTGGTCTCCGGTGGTGAGATCCGCTGCTGACCTCGACTCCGCTCACTTTTCAAGTTCAAACATCCTCTTTTTAACCCTTGGTCGAACAAAGAGTCTTCACAAAAACCAATCACATGTTGGGACTCGCAGCATCACAACCAATCACAGCAACACTTTCATAAAAGGCACTACATTTGTAAAAACCTCCTTACCAAAATGAAACACGCAAAGGGAAAGGTCCTCCGCACGTGACACTCTCTCCCATGCCAGGCCGAGCTGCCCAACGTTACTAGTGCTGCCTCCTTCGGCCGACTCCCGTCGGCGGCCGTTCCCACGCTCGGGCCCCGTCAGTTCTTTCGTTAACTGTTGCTTCCTAGAAGCGTCCTTAAAAGCGATGGGTGCATTACTGCTTACCAGGTGTACATGCGACAGCGAGGCGCCCCTACATCCTAACAAGAGCGCGGGGGAATATGGTCGTTTACCGGCCGCCACTATGTCTCGGTCAGGCTGAGTGGTCGCGTCCCCATGTCATTCTCAATGACACGCGTGCCTGTTAACAATGGCTTAGACTCAGACGGTGGCGCCGGACCGGCCTCTTGCTAGACGCTTTTCCGGGTAAGCTTTCCCCTTCTAATCACGAACGGGGGCGACCTTGACTGCTCCGTTTGTAAGCCGTAAACGCAGCGTGTAGGCGCCTGTCCCAGGCTGGAAAACACTATTTATCCCACATTCCATTAAAGTTAAAAGCCGAAGCTCTGTAATGGCCAGAGAAACAAACCCAAAGGTAGAAGAGTACAAAGAAAGACTTAAAAAAGAAGCAGAGGAGTTGGTTTTGCACAAATTTCTGAGAAGATACTGAAACTGGAAACCTTGCTCTCGCGACACCTCCCCCCTACGAAAAAGAGTGCCCCACTCGTTTTATCTGCAAAACACGACAATAAATAGACTAATTATACAAAAAGGTTTTGCATTAAACAAGTGTGTGAGATGCTTATTTAAAGACACTTATGCATGTGTATAACAGGTGAGAGGCTTTAAAAATTTACATAAAAACAACAGATGAAAAACAAAACAAAATCATTGGACACAGAAATATATGGGTTCACTCATCGGTACTGCAATACAATTCAGTGTCCGTTTCGTAAGCACTGACATTCTGTTGTGCGTTATTATTACTTGCAAATGTCTTCCAGTCCGAGTAAAGTTCAGTGTCCGTGTCGTAGCTTTCGCACTGCTGTACTGGAACACTGGTCTGTGTCCCGCGCACACAATGTTGCAAACGGAGTTCCTGACCCACTCGCGAACCGCACTCGCGCACATCACCCTTGGAGCCGCACTCGCGCACAACACTTTGATGCAATCCGTGGTCATCTCTTCTTGCACTGCACTCGCGCACAACACTTCGATGCAATCCGTGGTCATCTCTCCTGGCACTTCCCTCGCGCACATCACCACCGAGATCGCGCACCTCATGATTATCATCAGACTCATCGTCCGCGTCGTCGGCATCGGAGCCCAATCGAACGTGGCAGGGCTTTAAACGCGCCACATTCACAACGTCACGTTTTTTCCCAGTTTGGTCTACCACCTCCCAGTTGTTCTCGGCTACCTGGCGCACAAGACGGAAAGGTCCGTGATATTTGTGAAGAAGCTTCGTCGTCTTCCCTTTCGCCCGGGAGGGAGTCCACAAGTACACCAAGTCGCCCTGATGATAAACAACACTTCGTCGCCTAGCATCATAGCCGCGCTTGTTCTTCTCCTGCTGACGCTTCTCCCGTTCATTTACTATTTTTCGAGCCTGCCGCAGGCTGCGGGCCACTTTCATTGCATCCAGGGTGTAGTCGAATCCGCGTTGCGCGCCCGACCCTACATCCACCGGTAGTGTCGGTTCATGTCCGTGAAGAAGAAAGAAGGGAGTGAATCCAGTCGTCTCGTGGGTGGAAGAATTGTATGCAAAAAGAACGTACGGTAGGAATTCTTCCCAGTCGCGGTGGTGTGAGGAAACGTACAGGCTGAGCATGTCAGCCAACGTGCGGTTAAAACGCTCGCACAAGCCGTTGGCCTGTGGGTGGTATGCTGTTGTGGTGGCATGCTCGCTACCCACGAGCCGGAATACTTCTTCGGTCAAGTTGGCGACAAAGTGCTGCCCACGATCGCTTATTACTTTCTCCGGGACACCATGGCGTAGGACGATTTGTTCGACGAAAGCTCTGGCTGCTTCTGCGGCAGTGGCCGCTGGACACGCGACAGCCTCGACCCATTTCGTATGGTAGTCGGTAATCACGACGATGTAGCGGTTCCCTGCTTTGGATTTAGTGAAAGGCCCAATGAAGTCCATGCCCACCTGCTGAAAAGGTCGACCTGCAGGTGGGATCGGTTGGAGGAAACCGACCGGCCTCCCCGGTGGTTGCTTTCGTGTCTGGCAGTCGGGGCAGGAGAGAACGTACTTGCTTACGTACGAGAACATCATCGGCCAGAAATATCGGCAACGAACTTTCTCCCATGTGCGCTTGACACCTAAGTGGCCTGCCGTGGTGGCATCATGGCAGTACCTTAAAATCTCAGATCTCAAGCACTTGGGGACAACGAGCGCAGCACGATCCTCCTGAAACCCTTTCGCCCTTCGATACAGTACACCGTCGATCAACCGAAAGCTCCGTGCCGTTCTTTTAGTTTTCCTGACAACGGGCGCATCCGGGTGCTCGAGGTGCTGCATAATTTCTTTCATCCATGGGTCTGCCCTCTGCTTTTTTCCAACATCCACCTGATCCAGAACCAGCAACGGTAAGGGGTTTTCTTCGCTTACAGGCGCAGGGATCATGAGGAAGGCGGGAAAGCGTGTCGGCATTTCCATTCTTGAGGCCAGGGCGGTGTCGCAACGTTATGTCCAATTCCTGAAGCAACAGGGACCATCGCATAAGACGACCGTTCGGATTCCTTACTTTCATTAGCCAAGCCAGGCTGGCTTGGTCAGTCACGACCGTGAACTTAGAACCAAAGACGTATGGCCGAAACTGTCCGCAGGCGTACACAACGGCGAGGCATTCTTTCTCAGTGGTACTGTAGTTCATCTCAGCCTTGTTAAGGTGGCGGCTGGCATAGGCGACGACTCTCTCTTGAGTTCCAATTTTCTGTACAAGCACGGCGCCAATGCCGTAATCACAGGCATCAGTGTGCACCTCTATCGGCTTTCCCGGCTCAAATTGACGCAGAATTGGGGCTGTGATAAGCTTCTCTTTGAGGGTTTGCATGGCCACTTCGCATGCCGCATCCCAGACGAAAGGAACACCCTTTTTGGTTAAGTTGGTCAGAGGTCGAGAAATGCGAGAGAAATCTTTGATGAATCGCCGATAGTAGTTACAGATTCCGAGAAAGCTCTGTACACCTTTCTTGTTTCGTGGCTTTGGAATTTTTCGATTGCTGCTACTTTGTCTGGGTCCGGCCGGATGCTTTCACCTGTGAGAATGTGTCCAAGATATTTAATCTCCTGGTGAGCGAAGCTGCATTTCTCGGACTTCAGTCGTAAGTTTGCCACGTCCAAAGCCGAAAACACACTTTTCCAAATCTTGCAAGCGAGTTGCCATAGTCTTTGAGAAAATAACGATGTCATCCAAGTAGGCCAAACAAACTCTCCAGAGAAGACCACTGAGGACTTTGTTAATCATTCTCTGGAATGTAGGCAGGGGCGTTGCACAGGCCGAAAGGGACAACATTGAATTCGTACAGGCCGGGTCCACAGGCAAATGCGGTCTTTTGCTTATCTTCCTCCTTGATGCCCACTTGCCAGTAGCCTGATGTTAGATCAAGTGTGGTGAAGTATTTTGACCCCTGTAGCACGTCGAGAATGTCATCAATTCGTGGCAGTGGGTGCACATCTTTTTAGTGACCTCATTGACTCTGCGGAAATCGACGCAGAAACGCCAAGTCCCATTTGGCTTCTTCACGAGGACGACAGGTGATGACCAAGGACTGTGAGACTCTCTAATTATCCCATCGCGCAGCATTTCTTCTACTTGTTGCTCAATCTGTTGTCTTTCAAAAGGGGAATGACGATATGGGTGCTGATGAATTGGTCGAGAATCACCTGTGTCGATCACATGTTCAGCGACATGAGTCTGCCGGATGGGGTTGTTACTGCTCGTAAATAGATGGCGGTATTTCTCAATGAGCGACCGCAGTTCATCCCGCTCAGATGGCTGTAGGTGATCCCCAGTCTCTATGTCAAACTCTTGAGGCACTTGATCGTTCTCGGGGGCCGTGATTGCCAGCTGTGCGTCATGAATAGATGAAGCCCATCCAAGCTTTGTTCCGCTGAGCAGGTTTACTGGCGACATGGTAGGATTAGCTATGCGAATGAGGCCTCTCCCATGCACGATCCTCGTTATTGTGCGTGCAACCTGAAGTCCGTTTTGAGCATGCTGTTCGGTTCGACGAGGTGAATTCCGTCCCTTGCGACCTTTACTTCAATAGCGACTTCTGTGCGAGGTTCAATGCGAATTTGCTCGTGGCACCGCACTGTAAGTACATCATTATGTTCGGGGGCACTTGAGTCTATACGTAGCCGAAAAATTTCACCGTTTAGTTGCAGCTCTTTTTGGAGAAATCAATGAGAAGCCGGGCTGCTCGACAAAAAGGAAGACCACCGAGTAGCTCGTACGGGCAATCCTTGACCACTAAAAACGTCTCGTGAACTTTGATGGTGCCAATTTCAAGTTGTATTTCAGCTTCACCATTGGGGGTGAGCAAGCCTCCGCCAATTCCTCGGATGAATATGTCTTTTCTCGATTTGAATGAAGCACATATTTTGTTAGCTAATTCTTCTGAGATGACATTTACGGACGAGCCGGTGTCAATTACAAGTTTTGTTTCTGTACCGTTGGCTCGTGTGGGGACTGTGAGAAGCTGACTTTCCGACAGTGTGCCGATGGGGCGGCCGGGCTGGCCCCCTAGGCCCGGCCGTTCTCGTTTCCCGAAGGATTAGGCTGCACATTCTGATTGCCTTGGAGCTCAGCCTCATCGTTCCTGTCATCTCGGATCCGCTGTCAGCACTGTTGGGCTATGTGGCCTATGCGGCGGCAAATCTGGCATCGGGGACGCCCGTCGTTGGCACGGGAAGTTTTTCGAGGCCAAGGCATTGGGGGGCGACGCACCTCGTCTTCGATGCCTTTTAGCCGGTCAGACAGCAAGGCAACCGAGTCCGCAATCGTTTTCAGGTCTCTCTCGCGGTCGGCAACCTCCCGCGGGCAACGCAGTTCGGCCGCGGCGCAAGTGGCGACACACGTAGGAGGAGGGTGCCCTGTCGCTGCGGCGGGTGCGAACCCTACGGGATGCGCGATGTTTTGCATCCACGACTGCGGTCCGGTGGAATACTGGATGCCAATCGGTTGTAGCCCCGACACACGGCTCATCAAAGCTGCCAGATTTATGCGTTGCAAAATTTGGAGGAATGCAGTGCAGCTCTCCGGGTTCGCGATTATCATTTTCTCCAGAACATCTGGACGTAAACCGCGTATAAGGTGTCGCAACTGATCATCTTCGGTCATAGACGGGTTCACTCTTGCACACAGCTGTACGACGTCATAGTAGTACTGCTCGGGGGTTTCGGACGGCAATTGAGTGCGGTTTTGTAGCCGCAAATAGGCGATCTCGACTGAGTGGCGACTCGTAAAGGACGTTTTTAGTAGCGTCGCCCATTCTTCCCATGTATTAGGGGCACCGGTTAGAATTTGAGTATTGTGCCACTTTTTCGCATCTCCGTCTAAGGCCAGATATAGAAATTTCACCTTCGTGGCTTGGTCCCAATTATTAGGCGATGCTACATGTTCGTAGCAAAGTAGCCACTCGGAAATAGATTCCTCCGGCGCACCTCTAAAGACTGGTGGTCCGATGAATGGTTTAGCTTGGGGGGTAGACATAGCAGAGAAGAAGGTATGGGGTTCCGTCATAGTGGAGCTGTCAGAGGTAGGTTCCTTATATTTGTTGTTGACTCGGGGCATAATTTCAGAGCGGGACTATCGTTACCCAGCACCTCCACCACTTTGTAGCGAAACGTCGGGGTTGTTCGAGTTAGGCGCATCGGACGACCAGGGAGACGACTAAGTGTGGGTGAAACTCCGCGGAGGCAATCGATGAGAAGTCAACACGATGATTTCGGGGAGCACTCATTGGTGGTTTATTTAGCTAACACAACTTCAATTTACAAAATGCACTGGGTCACAAAGACAAATCATAGAAAATGGTGGCATACCCCTCGGCCTGCATAGCTGGTCTCCGGTGGTGAGATCCGCTGCTGACCCCGACTCCGCTCACTTTTCAAGTTCAAACATCCTCTTTTTAACCCTTGGTCGAACAAAGAGTCTTCACAAAAACCAATCACATGTTGGGACTCGCAGCATCACAACCAATCACAGCAACACTTTCATAAAAGGCACTACATTTGTAAAAACCTCCTTACCAAAATGAAACACGCAAAGGGAAAGGTCCTCCGCACGTGACACTCTCTCCCATGCCAGGCCGAGCTGCCCAACGTTACTCGTGCTGCCTCCTTCGGCCGACTCCCGTCGGCGGCCGTTCCCACGCTCGGGCCCCGTCAGTTCTTTCGTTAATTGTTGCTTCCTAGAAGCGTTCTTAAAAGCGATGGGTGCATTACTGCTTACCAGGTGTACATGCGACAGCGAGGCGCCCCTACATCCTAACAAGAGCGCGGGGGAATATGGTCGTTTACCGGCCGCCACTATGTCTCGGTCAGGCTGAGTGGTCGCGTCCCCATGTCATTCTCAATGACACGCGTGCCTGTTAACAATGGCTTAGACTCAGACGGTGGCGCCGGACCGGCCTCTTGCTAGACGCTTTTCCGGGTAAGCTTTCCCCTTCTAATCCCGAACGGGGGCGACCTTGACTGCTCCGTTTGTAAGCCGTAAACGCAGCGTGTAGGCGCCTGTCCCAGGCTGGAAAACACGATTTATCCCACATTCCATTAAAGTTAAAAGCCGAAGCTCTGTAATGGCCAGAGAAACAAACCCAAAGGTAGAAGAGTACAAAGAAAGACTTAAAAAAGAAGCAGAGGAGTTGGTTTTGCACAAATTTCCTGAGAAGATACTGGAACTGGAAACCTTGCTCTCGCGACATGGTAATGCTGGATGTCGGCAGAATAGCAAATAAAACGGCCAATAACTAGCTGTATCGTGCCGTGAAGAATTGTACGCGAACGTGACAAAGGGAAGTGCTTTGTCCCAGTCACGGTGATCTGGCGAAACACACATAGACAGCAGCTGAGTCAGCTTTTGGTTCAGACGATCGGTCAATCCATTTGTCTGTGGATGATAAGCGGTGGTAAGCTTGTGCTCAGTGGAGCAGGCGCGGAGAATGTCATCCACCATACGTGAAAAGAAGTACCTTCCTCAATCAATTAGCAGCTGCCGCGGAGCACCGGGATGAAGAATGACTTTATACAAGAGAAAGTCAGCGACGTCAGTGGAACAGCTTGTCGGCAGTGCTTTAGTGATGGCAAAGCGTGTGGCGTAGTCTGTGGCGACAGCAACCCATTTATTTCCGGAGGTGGACGTAGGAAACGGGCCCAACAGGTGAAGGCCAACACGGAAGAATGGTTCCGTCGGTATGTCAATGGGCTGTAGGAGGCCAGACGGTAGCACAGAGGGGCGCTTGCGTCGTTGGCAGCGGTCGCAAGCAGTGACGTAGCGAACCACAGAACAATACAGCCCGGGCCAGAAAAAGCGACGTCGCACATGATCGTAGGTACGAGAGACGCCTAGGTGACCGGCTGTAGGTACGTCATGTAGTTGTTCGAGAACGCTGGTACGCAGGTGATAGGGAAGCACGAGTATTAATTCCGGGCCATCAGCGTTGAAGCTGCGACGGTACAGAATGTTGTCGTGCAGTTCGAACAGGCGAACGGAAGGGTCTCTTGGAGCAGAGGTCAGACGCTCGATGATGGAGAGTAACGACGGGTCACGTCGTTGTTCGGTGGAGATATCACCCAAAGTGTGGATGGAGAGAACGCATCGATCTTAATCAAGGTCTGTCAAGTCGGGCGTTTCGAACGGATAACGTGACAAACAGTCTGCGTCTGTGTGCAGGCGTCCCGACTTGTAGCGGACCACGAATGAGTATTCTTGCAGACGGAGCACCCAGCGACCGAGACGTCTATATGGGTCCTTTAGCGATGACAGCCAGCAAAGAGCGTGATGGTTCGTAACAACGGAAAAAGTTCGGCCATACAGGTAAGGTCTAAATTTTGCCACGGCCCACAATAAAGCTAGGCATTCACGCTCAGTGATAGAGAAATTCCGTTCGGCAGGTCAAAAAGGACGACTGGCGTAAGCAATCACGCGGTCCTTCCCGTGCTGTCGTTGGCCAAAGACCGCTACAATTCCATGGCCACTGGCATCGGTCCAAAGCTCTGTAGGTGATGCAGGGTCGAAATGGGCCAGTAATGGTGGCGTAGTCAGCAGATAGATAAGAGCCGAAAAGGCGTCCGCTCGCTCTATGCCCCATGCGAAGGGAACGTCCTTCTTTAGGAGTTCAGTAAGCGGTTGAGCGATGTCGGCGAAGTTGCGGACAAATCGACAAAAATAGGAACATAACCCTACAAAACTTCGGACGTCCATGGTTTAGCGTGGTTCAGGAAATTGTTGTATTGCTCGCACCTTGTCGGGATCTGTTTGAACACCAGCGGCACTGACAAGGTGGCCAAGTATGGTGATTTGGCGACGTACGAAATGGCATTTTGCAGAATTAAGCTGGAAAGCGGCTCTTCGAAAAACATCCAGACCGGCTGACAGACCTGTTATACGGCTGTCAAAGGTAGGTGAAAAGACGATGACATCGTCCAAGTAACATAAGCAGATGGACCACTTATATCCTTGGAGAAGGGAGTCCATCATACACTCGAAAGTTGCCGGCGCTTTACATAGTCCAAACGGCATGACTTTGAACTGGTAGAGGCCGTCGGGCGTAACGAAAGTGGTGTTTGTACGACACATGGGGTCGACAGAAATTTGCGAATAGCCGGACCGAAGGTCGATAGACGAAAAGTATTGGGCACCATGGAGGCAATCGAGGGCATCATCAATCCGAGGCAAAGGGTAGACATCTTTGTGGGTCATTTTGTTTAAATGGCGATAGTCCACGCAAAAGCGCCAGCTGCCATCCTGCTTCTGAACGAGCACGACTGGGGAGGCCCAGGGGCTGGATGATGGTTCTATTACATCTTTAGTAATCATTTTGTCCACTTCATTATGAATTACTTGGCGTTCCTTGTGAGATACGCAATATGGACGCCGCCGTATAGGACTGGCATCACCAGTGTTGATCCGGTGAGTCACTGCAGTTGTTTAGCTCAGAGGGCGGTGGTCAAAGTAAAAAAATGTCTCTATATGATTTTAGCAGACTACGGAGGCTGACAGCTTGCGCTGGAGTGAGGTCGGGAGCAATGATCTTGTTAATGTCATCGGCAGGCAGAGTCTAATTGTGGCCAAGACAGGGGGGTGTAGTATCGGTGTCCAAACCAGTAACGTTGCAGCTGTCAAGTGGAGATAGGGTGGCCAAAGACATATCTTGCGGAATAACTTGTGTCAAGAGACTCACGTTGAGTATTGGTATAACCACAGTATTATTAGCGACGGCGACAACAGTGTGAGCAAGGGCGACGTCTCGGGCCATCAGTACGTCGATTATAGGAGTGAAGAGGTTGTCACCATCGGGCACATGACGTGAGCACGACAAAGTGACACATGTAGCAGCTTGCGGTGGCAAGCGAACGTGGTGACAACAGTATAAACGTGGAGGATAGTCATCTAGAAAATCGGCAAGCTGCGGCAGTTCAAGCTGAAGAGCACCAGTGGCACAATCAATGAGCGCAGAATGACGTGACAGGATGTCCAAGCCAAGTATTAGGTCATGAGGACACATTTCAATGACGGCAAACTGAACTAATGTAGGATGACCGGCAATGGACACACGGGCCGTGCACATCTTGAACGGCAGGGGCCCTCCTATGAGCGACACGAAGTGTGCGGGAAGCGGCAGGCGTGAGCACTTTATGCAGACGTCGGCGAACGTTTGCGCTCATTACAGAAATGTGCGCTCCAGTACCTATAAGGGCAGAAATAGCCCACCCCGTCAACGTCAACTTCTAACAGACTTTGTCTCGTTGGAAGCGCCAAGAAAGGATTTGTGGAGGGAGTCGAAAATGCAGCGTCACCTCCGGGTGCTGCACCACTTAGTTTTTCGGGTAGGTAGGAGCGGGGTTGAGTGGGGACGACGGCCTGCGAGTCTGCGGTGAGCGAGACGACTGGCGACGTCCTGGAGGCGAACGCGACTGACGACCATGCGGTGACGGAGATCGGCTGTTGAACCTTCTGTAGTTGTTTGGTGGAGAAGACTGTGCAGCAGATGCGAAGTGGGTGCTATCCTGTCGATATTGAGGTTCAGATGAAGTCTGAGGTGGCGAGGACCAGCGGTAATCGCAGAAACGGACGACATGACCGATACGGTAGCAATGAAAACAAATTGGTCAATTGTCGACGATTCTACACGCAGCAGGGTCGCGAGATCGGGCCGTAAACTGGTGCTCGTGATAGGACGACGGTGGACGCCATGGAGCTCGCTGCGGGCTTGGCAAAGCGCACACCGAGGGAATACCTATGCTGGCGAGTTCTTGGCGCACGATGTCTTGAACCATGTTAGCAGTGAGTGGGGTCGTGTCCACTTGCTGCGGTGTGAGCCGGAGCAGAGTCAATGGCTTCAAGTTCACGCCGTACAATTCAGGTCACCTGATCCGATGAATCTAGAGGTGGCGGCATTGTTCTTGCATGGTCTTCGCAAGACGACGTTGCAGCCGTATTCGGAAGGTGGGTAAATACGCTGTTAATCCGCAGGATCTTCACTTGTTCAAAGCGCTGACATTCTCTTATAACTGTGTCCACTGTTGAATAATTTTTGCAGACGAGGAGGTTGAATGCATCATCCGCAATCCCCTTAAGATTATGCCCGACCTTGTCAGCCTCCGGCATCTCGGCATTGGCTTTGCGACACAATGATAACACATCTTCTATATAGGAGACGTAAGACTCAGTCGAGGTCTGCGCCCGAGACGCGAGCATTTTGTTCGCGGCCATTTTTCTTCCAATCGGCTTTCCGAACAGATCCAACATTTTCTCCCTGCACACTGCCCAACTCCCAAGTTCTGTTTCATGGTTCTTATACCACGATTTAGCTTTTTCCCTAAGATAGAACAGTATGAAGAAGGCACAAGAAACTGTTTCGGCTCCCTGCAAGAAGTACCAAGGTAGCGCTCCAATGTTTCATGTTTTTTTTCAGGCCAGGAAGAGGTTGCTATTTTACTTTTCATGTGTACAGATCGGCAGAAAGAAATAGGCACGAAACAGTTCATGAAAAATATGGTGATACGTTGGCACTAGTGAGATGAGTTAAGCTTCTAAGGCAAACCATACGGCTGTGTCACAACGTTATTCAGATTCCGTCCCTGCTTGTGACGGGCTGTTTCGGTCAGATGTAAATAAATGATTGCACTTTGTGCTCGCCTTGCGCAATTAGTTTCAATTTTCCCAGTCAATTGCTAGAACGAATAATTAGAACTTCGTGCAACTTTTGTGATTTGTAAAGAAATAGATATGTCGTAAATTTTCACACATTACAACTTTTTATTAACCTAGCGGGATCGGCTCTGAAGCGTGGAGTCACCAACAAACGCTCTTTATCACTAGCTGAAAACACTACAACTTCTTCTTCATCTTTGCGTTGCTGCATTATTGTCGTCAGTGGCAGACATGAATGACGCAATTATCCTTATACACAGTCCTCCAATATCTGAAGTGCCTTGCCCACGCTCTACATGCTACCTCTATGCCCGTGTAACATGCATGCCTCTGATGTAGCCATGGGTTGAGAAACGAGGAGTTGCGAATTTTTGCTTCCACATCTCTTCTGCCACGTTGAGGGATTGTGCGAAATGAGGTCCAAGTTTGAGTGCAAACGTTGCGTCGGACTAAAACCTACCCTTCAGGTCTCCCAGGTACAAACATATGGTGCCTGCATTACAAACACAGCTACTTCCCTGAACAATGATGTTCTAAACAAAGTGCAAACAATCCAGTATGGACACTACATGCAATGTGCGAAATAATACAACATAGCCACTCGCCCGACTCACTCTACGGGGTCACTTTGCTAAAAATTGATTCACACAAAACATGGCGTCGTGTGCAACACATTTCACCAGGTTCCTTTAGCAAGTTCGTTGCTTCCGTAAGACACAATTAGCTACTGGTGTGCTTTGTCGCTTTGACAGTTTGGAAATTTGCAGCTACACGTGAGGCCTACCATACGGCTGGAGGAGTTCCAGTACAACGCGATAAACCTTGGCATGGGGTCTCCAGCTCACCGGAAGTATTTCGAAACGCTGTACGCTCACTACGGAGGCGGCGTCTCGCACGGCATGACGTTCGAAGAGATGCTCGACTACGAAGCAGAGATCATGGGTCCCCTGCTGTCCGCCTACTTCCTGCCTCCAGTGTTGCGACCGGGGTTTTCCAGACACCGGAGGTCCGGGATGAAGTTGTCGAGGCAGGAGGAAGAGAGACTTGAAGAGGGTTTATTTACAATATATACATTGCGAACTCCCTACACGGTGAGCCCTCAAACGTGGCAGGCCTCTACATGACTCCTAACATAGCGCTACATGGTGCTTGGTTCTACATGGTTCTGCTCGGTTCTGCTCTGTTCTGCCTGGTTCTGCTTCTCGAAAAAAAGCACACCGAATGAGCCGTGGGGGCTCATTATAAAGGGTCTGTCCTCCCCAGATCCCTAGATCGGGGACCGCGTACAGAGGGCACCGTCCAACCACGGATCACACATTACCCGCGAGGGTGACGAGCACGCACGGTCCACGTGAACGTTCAAAATTGAAGCGTGGTCACTGCACGGCCATGTGGCACGAACGTGGCTCCTCCTCGTCAAGGGGGTGTCGCTGGGCGAGGGGTCTGAAGTTGATGACTGCATCCATCGAAAGGGCCGCCGTAAACAAGCTTCAATGGTCGCCGAACGACTCGTTCAATTAGCGGGACGATTTCCGGCCGCCGCCGCCGCCGTCATCTTCCAAAGAAGAAGCTGCACTTGTGGTCTCCCGAACTGCTCACGGTGTCGTGGCGGCAAGACGCCGCACCCTCCGGCCAGGGGGGAACAATACATGGCGGACACAGGCCGCCAACCCGTTTGGCGACTAAAAAGGAACATCAAAAGGAACGCCGATCCATTGTCAGACCTGGCGCCGGTCCTAACAGTAGGCAGCCGGTCGTTCGGTTACTTGTTTGGAGATTAAAGGAGCGCCGCTCCCTCGTCAGCTCGGGCGCCGGTCACAACAGCTCGTCCGCCGGCGGGAGAAGCGACCTGAGGGTGACCAGCTGCACAGGTTGCCCGAAGTGTCGCTGTGTAGTGCTGGCTTCCAGGCCACTGCTGATGACGCTCAGCCAAGGACTCTTTCCCTCTCGTTCCTTGTGGCTCCCCTCTGGGAAAAGCATTCATACACACCACCACAGGCACGGGAGAGCACCCTGCCCGCACTGAGACACGTCGAGTCCGACAAATTATCCAAAAGCAACCTTACTTAAGCAGTATTACCAAACACAAAGCAGCAATCGGGACGTTTCTCTGAGGTTTCACCAAAACTCCTAATCCCGATCCGATAATAATCTTCCCATCAAACTGCTTTCAAGAAAACTAACTGTCAAGTGATGCGCTCACCGTGGCATACCCGAGTGCCTGCGTGAGTAATCCGCCGTAACCCACCAGGTATCATACTCATAAAATAAAGCATTTTACTTCACGCTATCTTTTAGTTCCCGAAATTTAGTGCCGCCAAAGCCAGTCGTCAATTCCTTTTGAGAAGACGAAAGCATAACTGCCGTGCTGTACCTGCATCAGGAACATCTTTATTATACATCCGCAAACGCACATCACAGTGCTCCTGCCTGGATGAGATACCACCTAACCGTTCCCTTGCTGTTGCCACTTTCACAAAGCATACATATAAACTCACGAGCTAGCTTTTCTTACACACCGGACACATGCGAACAAAACATTAAATGAACAACAAAAAAGTTTCGCATGAATCCTGAAAACCTCGCAAGAATATCCTTGCGTCCGTGCGCTCACTCAAAATTCGTCTCTAACGTCGGTCCTACTTGACAAACGCCCCTAACGTGTCGTTATACGGCCGCAAAACGGTTACCTTTAAAACCAATACATACAAAGCTTAAAAAATAAACAGCATGGTACCTGCTACGTAAACGCTATCTAGTAGCAGAAGTACAGAACACATTCCAAAAGGAAAACTGACCTAAACAGTCAAAACAGATATTCAAAACTAAAAAATACAAATCCGCGGGAGAGCCTTCCGAAACGCTTACCGCTGTCACTTAATTTTGAGACGAACGCGCGGCGTCGCGTCGTGTGGGTCTTCTAGGCGAACGGGAATTGGAACAATGGCAAAACCCATTCGCTTCGCCTCCGACCCCCGCAAAGCTCTGCGCTGACAACCTGCGTTCTTACTCTCGCTGAGTACCTCGCACTCCCGCAGTCCATCAAACATGCCGTCGACAGAGCGACGAAAGGGTCTGCCTTTCTACCCAACGTGCTTTTTTTTTTTTTCGTTTTGTCCGGCGGCTCGGACGCATACAAACCAACTCCGGTGCCGATGACAAACGCCTAATTCTGTACGCTCTAATGCGTGTCACTATCCTTCCAATAGATCTATACAACGCATATAGGCTACCAAAATGATAGAGCGCTAACGAAAACAAAGTACAAACGAGTTATTTACAAAATCACAAAAACAAACAAAATGTTCCTTTCAACAGTCCCGAGTCGACGTTTTCTGAGAGGCTAACAGCTGTTCGCAACAACTCTGAGTCGAACTCGCGGTGGTCGCGCCCGGAACGATTTTCTCGAGAAGCGGGGTCTACAACACGCGTCAATCGCCCTGCTACCGAACCCCGCGACGTTCCTCGAAGCCGACTTGCTGTCGCTTCCTGCCCCTCGAAAACCACCGACTCTTTTGCCCCGCACCCCGTCCAATGCACCGCGAGAACAACGGAAGGGTCTCTTGCCCTTCGGCCACTTACGCACACAGATGCGCTTCTCTTTTCTTTGTTCTCTGGCCGCTCGGACGCTTGCGATACGGCAACTTCTTGAAATTTCGCTCCGCCATTTGAATACATTCCTCAAACGCGTCGCGATTTTTGCCTCGTCTTTACGGCGCTTTCTCCGTTTGTCACGCTTCTCTTCGTGCCGTCTACGGAGCCTTTCGCCCATCCTCTGATGCTCAGTCAGCACCCACATGCTTGTTAGCTTTCCGCGCGGCACTGTCTGAATGATTGCCTAGCAATTCATCCTTCCAACACTGCCGCGTACGATGCGCTTTTCTTTTCCGGCGGTTCGGACGCATACGATACAGACCCGTCAGAGAATGACAACGGCACTTTTCTCGCGATTTTCACTCACGCCGTTTGAAACCTTCACTCAAACGCGTTGTGCTCATCTCGAGCTTTGCCTTACTGTTGCCCTTCGGACGCTTTCTCCCCTGTGCACGCTTCTTTGCGCGGACCTGGGAGCCTTTCGTCCTACTCTGACGTTTCTTCATCACCGATATGCTCCTCCGCCAGTCTCGCGCGCCCAGTCCTGATGATTGCACTATCAGTTCATCGCTTAGACCGCGGCCGCGTAGATTGCGCACTTTCTGTTCCTTACTCTCCGGCCGCTTAGAGCATGCGATTCGAGCCAGTCAGAGAAGACAACGGGCCTTTTCTTCGCGAATCCGCCACGCCGTTTGAAGGTCCTCGTCAAACGCGCCGCGCTGATCGCGAGCCTTGCCGCGCTTCTGTTTTTCGGACGCTTTCTCCGTTTGGCACATTCCTTGGTGCCAAACCTGGAGCCTTTCGTCCGCCTCTGATCGCTCATCAACATGGTCTACAGGGCTGCAAGGTTCGATGGAACACTCTGTTAATCTTAACTCCGTTTCCACCACCACGGAACCCTCACACCCTGCTGTCGACCGCGAGCTCTTTCCCTCAGAATGGGTTAAAACCTGTTCCATTCCCTTACAGGCACTAGCCTTCTCTTTGGCCTCAAACGGCACCGCCGCTATATCTACAGATATCAGACCCGCAGCACTCTCTTCGGCCCTAAACGGCACCGCTGCTGAAACGCACCGTTCGTGCGGTACATCTGCAAATTTCTGACCTGTAGCCCTCTCTTCGGCCTTAATCGGCACCGCCGCTACGTCGCACCGTTCGTGCACTTCATCTACAGATGTCTGACCTGTAGCCTTCGCTTCGGTCTCAAAATGGCACCGCCGCTACATCGCACCGTTCGTGCGCTACATCTATGGATTGACCACTCTGCTGCAATGCCACCAATTCACAATTAAGCCTTTCTATCTCTTCATCTAATTCCTGCATCCTTTTTATATGTTCTTCATGCCTGCGCTCAGCTTCCAATTCCTCCTGGCGCCATCTTTCCTTTCTTTGCGCCCTTTGTACTTCCTCCTCCTGGTCCAATAAGTACATATTCCCGAAGTGCTCGATTTCCTCATTGTCACTATTGCTTTCGAGAATCACTTCGCGGAGTTTAGAAGCAGGCATATCATCATTAAAATCTAGCTCCAGATCCCAACACAGGTTCAGCAGGTTCTCTCTCGTCAATCTCGTAAGATCCATGGCGACTACTTTGCTTTGGCTCAGCTGTGACAAAACACAAACCCACCAGCGTTTCAATTCTGGGTCTAGAGAAATTGAAGCCTGGCAAATCTCACAGCGGAGACCACAAGCTTAAGCACCCAAGTAGCACTACGTGGCCAACATCCCTCTCTACTTTTTCTTGTTAATTTTCACTCCTGCTTTTTACAACATCCTAAAATTTAACCCGCAACGTACCCTTAGAAATTTTGAAACATTACCACTTGTTCCTATTGAATCATCTAAGCTTTCCTGCTTTAGCGTACTTGCTCAGATAATCATCCAGTGCTGCCTTGTGCTGAGATAACAACCACAGTGGCCAGGCAGTTGTTGGTTATATCTATCTTTTAACGAATCTAGGCTAAAAGACTCGATATATCTCAAGCACAAAGCCAGGCACTCACCCCATTACGTGCGGTGGTGGTACGCTGCTTCGATCCCGCCGAGTTCCAGGGCTTTCGGCTGGCCTCCGGTACATGTCGCTCTCCGTCGCAGACTCGTATCCCACCGCTGCCAACCAGTTGTTGCGACCGGGGTTTCCAGGCACCGGAGGTCCGGGATGAAGTTGTCGAGGCAGGAGGAAGAGAGACTTGAAGAGGGTTTATTTACAATATATACATTGCGAACTCCCTACACGGTGAGCCCTCAAACGTGGCAGGCCTCTACATGACTCCTAACATAGCGCTACATGGTGCTTGGTTCTACATGGTTCTGCTCGGTTCTGCTCTGTTCTGCCTGGTTCTGCTCTCGAAAAAAAGCACACCGAATGAGCCGTGGGGGCTCATTATAAAGGGTCTGTCCTCCCCAGATCCCTAGATCGGGGACCGCGTACAGAGGGCACCGTCCAACCACGGATCACACATTACCCGCGAGGGTGACGAGCACGCACGGTCCACGTGAACGTTCAAAATTGAAGCGTGGTCACTGCACGGCCATGTGGCACGAACGTGGCTCCTCCTCGTCAAGGGGTGTCGCTGGGCGAGGGGTCTGAAGTTGATGACTGCATCCATCGAAAGGGCCGCCGTAAACAAGCTTCAAATGGTCGCCGAACGACTCGTTCAATTAGCGGACGATTTCCGGCCGCCGCCGCCGCCGTCATCTTCCAAAGAAGAAGCTGCACTTGTGGTCTCCCGAACTGCTCACGGTGTCGTGGCGGCAAGACGCCGCACCCTCCGGCCAGGGGGGAACAATACATGGCGGACACAGGCCGCCAACCCGTTTGGCGACTAAAAAGGAACATCAAAAGGAACGCCGATCCATTGTCAGACCTGGCGCCGGTCCTAACAGTAGGCAGCCGGTCGTTCGGTTACTTGTTTGGAGATTAAAGGAGCGCCGCTCCTCGTCAGCTCGGCGCGCCGGTCACAACAAGGTATCTACAATGGGGGATTGATAGTGTTTGTGCTTCTGTGTCAAACGCTATTTTTCCTTGCGCGGGAAAAAAATGGCCGCATATCCACGGAAGTGGAATGATGGAGAGTGGGGCGAAGCATTCGTCGTTCATGCGTCCGTCTGTGTGATCGTCCATGCTTCTGTTCGTGCGCCCGTCCCTGCGTTCGTTCATGCATCCGCCCCTGCGTCCCGTTCATGCGTCCATCCATGCATCTGTGCACACTCCAAGTCCCATGCACACTCCAAGTCCCACCATCTCGCATCTTTTTATCATATATTCCCCATATAGAAGCCACCGCCATTCAGTGGACATTCCAAGGACTAACGAGAGGTGGCACACGCACACTTTCTTACGGCTTGTGCTTCGGGTCTACTTCCCACCTTCAACCACCTTGAGTTCATGGTATATACTAGTTCACTGTATTCATGGCACTGCGGCCCAATGCTCGCTAAACCTTTCTAAAACCAAGGAGGTTACGCCCAGCGAGTATAACGTAGCAACCTTTTCCTGTCAGATAGTGCTCAATGTACATACCAGTGGCTGCTAATGTGAAAGGAGAGACAGGGGGATTCAGCTTTTAATTTCTTACGGCTTGTGCTTCGTATCTGCTTCCCCCCTTTAACCACCTCGAATTCATTCATGGTATATACTAGTTTATTGTATTCATGGCCCTGCGGCTCAACGCTCGCTAAACCTTTCTAAAACTAAGGAGGTTACACCCAGCGAGTATAATGTAGCAGCCCTTTCCTTGTCCGACAGTGCTGAATGTACATGCCAATGGCTGCTAATGGGGATCGCAGCGTGCGCGTTGACTAAAAGCCGAATGCTCCTGTCTCTCATTCCCCATTAGCAGCCATTGGCATGTACACTGAGCACTATTTTTTATTGTTAAACAACGCACAGAAGAAATCTCTCACCGGCACCACCTTGGAGGTCAAATGTTATACCTATTTCGGGTATGTGCCATTGGTGGTTACGTACTACGAGGGACGCACAAGCCACGCCATAAGGAGCTTCGCCCCTAAAATGCATTTCACCAGGAAGTTTTAAGAACACTCGCTTAAGAGCGAATAGGTATTGAATATGGGATAGCCAAAAGTGCTTGATCGCCAAGCATACATGCTTGCACGAGCCAGGTGAGGTTAATTTATGAATGCTACTCAACTCCTGGTTTTGCAACTGTTCGACGAACAGCTCACCACGCATTATTATTCACTTTTATCGCAGTGGCTGTACAGAAGTGCTGCATCGCCCGAGGCGCCGCGACGCGCACCGCGCCATGCAGCAGTAAAGCACCTCCCCGGCCTCCCGCGATAAGGGCCGGCCGACTGCAGAACGACCGGCGGCAGTGCACGCTCGCGACCGCACCACGACTACCGCAGCAAAGCGGGCCGGCGGCATTTCCGCTGACCTGTCGCAACGGCCACAAAAAAGGGCCGGCGCGAAGCCGGCCGCCAGCCAAGACGGCTGCCTGCCACAGCAACTTGCTTGCCCCCGGCACGCCGAGCAAAACACGCAGAACAATAAGAAAAGTCGAGACATTGGCGAGGCTGCGCTTCGGGGCCCCGAAGTGACGCGGCTAGGGATATAAGGGGTTCCGCGGAGAGCCCCAGAAGAGCCGCTGCGTCGATGCTGTAGGGCGTAAAAGGCCAGCCGGGGAAGAGCAGCAGCAAAAGCAGCGTTGGGGCCGGCCGGCCGGCCGTTCGGTCGCACGGTCTTGCCGAGATCGGTCGGGATTTCTTCGGCGAGCCTGAGATGGCCGAGTGGACGGCGAGGCCTGCGCAGCAGCAAATACTCGACGGATGGGCAGCAGCGCCAGAGGCGAATAAAAAAAGGCAAAAGAGTGGAGTAGTGCGCGAACAACGAAAACAAGAAAGGACAAAAAAAAAGACCTCTTCGGGGAAAGCCGTGCCGCTGAGTCGCGCGGCCGACGGTAGTAGCAGCAGCAAAGGCGGCAGCATCGACCGGCTCGCCCTTTTTTTTTTTTTCCTTGCCTCTCGGAAAGAGCGCGGCCGGAATTAAAAAGAGGGCCCCCGCGGGGGCTGCGTGCGGCGGCAGAACCTTCTCTTCGTGCCTGCGCCCCAACCCGCACTTCCTACCCCCCTCCCTCCTACCGCGATCCCGGCCTTACGAGCCCACCATCTGAACTGCCGGCGCTTCTCATCTCCCGCGTGCATTTCCTTTGAGGCTGTTCGCATGGTGCCGGTAGTATAACGTCGCATCGCGCTTGGCACCACGCACGCAAGAATGGTGAGCGTCGCCTGTGTGGGGTTTATTGTGTGCCCAGCGGCGTTCCGCAGTGGTCCGTGCACATACTCGAATCTTCTTCTGAGTGGACTTTGCGTGGCTAGCGGGCCCACGTGAACTATTACGGCCGTCTCTGAATGTTTCTATCCGTCATTACTTTTGTAAGGCCTCCCGTTTCAGCAACAGACTACTGTTTAAAATATGATATGCTGCATGTAAATGTTATAATAATGTCGTCTGAAAACGACGATCGAAAAGTGAAAATCATTTTCCCATTCCGCTTGTACCGCATCATGTATATGAAAGCTGCAGCTGGTGTGGCACGTCCACAACAGTCCCCGCTGTCCCACGAATTCACTTGCTTGAACACGCTTAACTAAAGTCTACTTCGAATTCCTTCGCGTGCACTACATTTCTCATAGCCGCCACAACATCGCCACAGTAAAAGGAAGCGAAAACAAGGACAGCCCACAGTTTACGTGCGCTGAATCCGCTGCACTGCCAGCGTTGTGTCACAAATACAAAGTCAGCACGCAGTTCGACCGGCTTCAGAAATTGTAGAGGCTCCGAAACTTAGGCGCGAAGTTCTCGGGCATTGAGAAACGTTTCCCGTCCATGGAGAGGGAAGGGTTGGCTTGTATGAAGGCAGATCAGTCGGCCTCTCTGCTTTCCTCATCGGAAGCCCATAAGAAAATGCTTAAGCTTCCCATAAGCAAAGGTCAATCCAATCTTCGAAGGACATGACACAAAGCCTCCTTCTGGAAAGTCATATAATTAACACATAGCAAGGCGTTCGTTTCACAATTTTGGTTTGTATAAGGGCTTCTTTATGACCTCACACTAGTCACCTCGTGAACAAATCGATCGTTCGCGATTCTCGTCCCTCGGAACAAGTGAATCGCGCAACTGATGCTATTCGCGTGTGCGCAGGCCACTTTCGCAGTCCTTTTTTTTTTCATTCTATACAGCCTTCTCAAGTGTTTTAGCAGTCAAGTTGCGTTGCCATAACAATATGGCAGCTCCTCGATGCAGCTCTGGGTGCGGCGCCGGTCGTCCGTTCTCTCCCAACGCGGCCCTTCTCCATTTCGTTCTTGATCTTTCCTCGTAGACGAGGTCCCCCTTTATCTCTCTGTCCTCCTCCTTCCTCCCTGTTTCTCTCTTCGTAGCTGCCCTGTGCTTGCTCTGCCTCTCGAGCGCGGCGAACGAAAATATTGACAGTGCTCGGGGCGGCCTGGAGCGGGGTCGCCGACAGCCGCCGCCCGCTCAGCGACCGCGCGGCCCTTTGTATTGCTGTCGACGCCAGCTCTCACAATGCCCCGTGCCTCGGTCAAAAGTGTGCAGCATCGTGACAGTCCTGTCCCGGCCTACCATGCATGTCTCGCTCCTTTGCTGCCTTAACTGAAGTCCGGGGGGGGGGGGGGGGACTTGTTTGCTTACAATGTGCAAGAGATGCCTACAGGGCGTGCTCAAGAAGTAATTAGGCGCCTTCTTGCACACGTGGATTTCCTTTGAGGAAAACTTGGCGTTCAGGTCACCTGGGTATTTTTTTTTTCCGACTGGGTGACAGCTCGCTTGCAAGCGCGGCATTCTCATTATCAGGTAAAAAAACAAGTATACATATACAGCTTTTATGCCGCGTTGCAGATACAGGGCGATGGGTGGCACATGCAACGCAATCACCATTTGCTATGGATGCCTGCGGTTTCTGTGTGCCCATGCGAATGCAACCACGTGTTTTCCCCGCAGAGGAGCAATAGCTGATCGGAATGTTCGCTATAATGTGAAGTTTCTTCATCATTTCTTGTATATCCTTTTTACTACGCACTTTTCGCTCTTAGACCACAGCGCTGTTTGGTCCAAATAGATATGATCAACAACATAATCCTTGTTAATTTTCTAGAGCTTCCTCCTTATACCAGCTCGTCCCGCGCTTGAACATGTGGTGTACATGTTAGTGCGGTGTTAGTAAATGAGAATGATGAATACGCGAGAATTCCGTGCCGTACAGTATAAATTGATGCGCATCAACTACGAAGCCGCGAGAGGGGTTTTAGAGTAATGAGAGCATAGGTGAAAACATGGCCAGGAAGGTCTTTCGGCGTCGAAGCACCGCTAAATTCCGACCTTGGGCCATCAGCTGAATATGAAGCCTGGACATGATCAGGGAGACTACTTTTCTATTTCTGGTGTATTGGGAGGTGCCGGTGAACGGACGGTTGTAAGCGAGCCGAGCATTTAACGGATCTCACAGCCGTTTCGTGGGTACTGCCGCGACCACATTTTAATTGCGCTCTTTTTTCTTCGCCTGTTGGTTCCTCTTTTCTAGTTATCCATGAGTCTTCTGATAGGTTTCATTAACTATATTTCTTGTTTTATTTATTCATACTAGAGGTTAATGGGGTGCCCACGCGTATTTTGCAAACAAATGTTTTGTTTTTGCAATACAAATGTTTTTGTATGTTTATTATTTTATCACTTTATTACAAATAAAGCAGAAAAACGATCAACATACTAATTCCTTTTAGTCTTCTTTTATGCTTTCGCTAGCTGCGTACAAACACTCCCGGTACGTATTCCTGTCTGCGCTACAGTTGTCCATTACTGCACCACCGGTAATTAGGTAATTAGGATGATGGGTCGACTCTAATAGCTGCAGTTTCCTCATGTATAGCTTTTGTAAAAAATAGCACCCTACCTCCAGCGTCGGGGCTGCTGCCTGCAGCTATATCGTTCCTCTTGTCGGGCAAAATTAATAGTCGGCATCAGCGACTACAGGTGAGCGCAAGAGTCGTAGACTGTGGACGCCTGTGTTGCGGCAAACGGGGTGGACGGTGCTGCAAAACGACGTGCCCCAGCTGCGTGGAAGACGACGGGACCGGTCGCCACTATCGCCGCGCTGATCACCTGCCTTAGACCCCAAGCGTGCAGTGCATTCGCACCGAACAGTAGTTGCCGAGCAAGCCTGCGCTGTCGGACGACTTGATCAGGGACGAAAGTGGTCGCATATGCTACTTCTCCTCCGTTTCTTTCTTTCTCCCTTCCTTCTTTATTATTTTCCTTCTTGTTCGTCTATGTTTCTCCTATACTGATTCTGGAGCTGGTATGTACGGAAATAATTGCAAGGATCTAAAAAATAGAAGTAGAAAAACGCAACCACGGTTGTTGTTCTTTCTTGTTTGGTCATGTTCTGAAAAGTTGTTCGTGCCTCTTTTTAGTTTGACCTCTGAATAGGAGTCTGGGGAGCCTGTGACGTAATGAGCGTGGCTAAATGCTCAAACAGCGAGAAGGAAGCGCTTTTCGCCACTTGGTGAATCGCCGCGTTGCCGTTGAAATATTATTCAGATGCTCTTTCGTCCTTCTCGTTTTTCTTTCTTTTTGCACGCGCAGAACTTTCCCTTACATACTTATGGTTGTGTTGGGTGACAAGTGCAGGCTATACATTGCGAGCATGAATGACCAGCCCAGACCTTGTAATATGTGTGAGTGTTATAGCCATTTATAACGGCTGTACCAGATTTTACTCGGTGTTATTGCGTTCGTAAGATAGATGTGCGAACTGCCACAAGATCGCACTTCCTTAAAGTGAGTCTTGAAGTGGGGGCAGGTCAATTCGAGCAGCCCTGTCGACGAGGCAATGTACAGGGCTTTGAAACGTTTTGGGAAGCGGCAGACGACGGATTATCAACCGTCAACTGAGCCAAACAAGTTATAATGACCGCCCATCCGCAGCATGCGGTGTTCGTGTTTGCGCCATCGCCACCACAGTTTCCCACAATATTTGCGAGGTCGAATGGTAGTGCTGGGATCGGTCAGCCCACCTGTGATTAATTGGTAGTACTACATGTACTTGCCTAGCCTTCATGCTGGCGGCTTCGCAAGCACTTTATGCTTTGTTTATTGATGCGCTTTAACTTTTGTTTCCAATACAATAAAAGCTAGCTGTGAACAAACGTCCTGAGAGGATTTGAATTCGTGGTGGAAGTTGCACCGCTGAGCTAAACTTCGCCCTGCAACTAAGTGGCTGCTGGTCACACCGAGCCAACAGAAACGAAGCGTATGCACGCAAGTCCATGTACTACCGATAATTCCCACGCTGCCTGAAGTGTCTGCGGTGCTGCTCCAGTAGGGCACAGGCGCCAGATTGCGAAACTCTATGATCAGCACAGTTTGTTTTACGGAGTAGTACATACACAGCCACTGCTCGAGCCGCGGGCAACAACGCATATGGCTCGTGTAGACACCGCGGACGGCGACCTTCCGCCTGCGGGGCCGTGGCGCCGTTCAGACAGGGTCGCCGCGGAAGCGCCCTCGATTGCCTCGGCGGGTGCGAGCGAGGCCGGCCCCGCCGCTGCTACGGTCGAGTGCACGCAAGCTCGCGTCGTCCACCGCCGCCGATGCGTGCCACCGTGCGTGCATGCCTCGGAGGGCCGCGTCGCCCTCCCGAAACGAATCCCCTCCCTTCAGCTGGTCTTAGCACGGAGCTCGCGCGTCCCGCCGCATGTTTTCGTCGGTCGCGTTTACGGACGCCTCTGGGCATGCGCGCGAGTGCCGCGGCATAGGACGACAACGCCCTAACGACGCCGACCTCGCTGCTGTTCGCTGTTGCCGTTCCTTATTATTCTGGTCCAATTACTTCTTCTCTATCAAGGGTAGCACAATCAAACGATACTGCTTTGAGACTTTTGTCATTTAGCTATGGTCGTTTCGTGCTGTTAGAGCATCACTTTTTTCTTTGTGGGGAGATATGGGGAGATAGTTGTTGTTTCTTATATCTGCTATTTGTAATAGCTGGCTGCCGGACAAATAGGATAGTTAGGGGACGAAAGAAATCTGTTGCGAGGAGCAGACAAATATGCATGGTAGTCCTGTTTGCAACTCCATAAAAGACTACGTGTGCTGGCAATACTGGTCGAGAAACCAAGTACGCTTAACAGGATCAACGCGGCACTACGCTAGGCGCTGTGCTTAAGCTTGTTGACTCTGGCGTCAGATCGCGTTGCTTTGTCGAAGCTGTAAGGCTGCTGGCCGCGGACCGGCTCATTCTCATCGGTATAAAACATTTCACCGGCGAAACAGTGGAAATAGTTGTGCTGTGCATGCAAATATCGAGGCCTCTTCGGCAAACCGGATCAGATCTGCATGCTTCATGTTGAAGAACCTGTCTGGAGAGCCTGAGGTTGAAGCTCGTGCGCAGCAGGCCTTTCCAAGGTGCTAGCACTACTGTGAGGTGTTGCTATAAACTGCAATTGGCAGGGCCTCAACAATTTTAGAGGTCACTATATATTATTACACTGCGACTTGTGCTGCCGATTGCATGTATTCCACCGAGTTCCATTGTCCCACCAAAAGCTGAATACGCATGATACTTGAAGCTGAATACTTGATTACAGAATGGAGCTACGCCTCGGTCAGTGTGTCGTGAGATAAGATAAATCGTATATTTTCGATTGTAATAAGAGTGCTCCTTCCTTTCTGTTCGCCGATTCATGTTGTTAGGTTTCTAATGAAAATGAGGTTGTGCGCCTCCGAACACTCGCTCGTTCGTGTCGGCAGCAGTTGGTATTAAAAACCGATATATGCACGCACACTATGAACGCTACGAATGCACGGACATGATATAAATGTACTGTTATGCCACAGACATGGTCCTCGTTCGGGAGCGCTTCTTCTCGCGAGCCCGAGCGCTGTTCCGGCGAACTGTCTCCCCCCTGCCAGCGCCAACTAAAACTTTGCAATGACGGCGTAACACCTACAAAGCTATCAGACACGCACAAATCGTCTCTAGAAATATGGAATGCCGTGCGCGCTACCAGGCGGGACCACGCCCATTCTTCAATTTATTTTCTGCCGAACCCGCTCTCCGGCATTACAGAATGGAGCTACGCCTCGGTCAGTGTGTCGTGAGATAAGATAAATCGTATATTTTCGATTGTAATAAGAGTGCTCCTTCCTTTCTGTTCGCCGATTCATGTTGTTAGGTTTCTAATGAAAATGAGGTTGTGCGCCTCCGAACACTCGCTCGTTCGTGTCGGCAGCAGTTGGTATTAAAAACCGATATATGCACGCACACTATGAACGCTACGAATGCACGGACATGATATAAATGTACTGTTATGCCACAGACATGGTCCTCGTTCGGGAGCGCTTCTTCTCGCGAGCCCGAGCGCTGTTCCGGCGAACTGTCTCCCCCCTGCCAGCGCCAACTAAAACTTTGCAATGACGGCGTAACACCTACAAAGCTATCAGACACGCACAAATCGTCTCTAGAAATATGGAATGCCGTGCGCGCTACCAGGCGGGACCACGCCCATTCTTCAATTTATTTTCTGCCGAACCCGCTCTCCGGCCGTTATGTTCATGCGCCTTTTGCGCGACGATGATGAGCGGTTCGTTCCATCTCTCATGTGAAGACGCCATGGCTCGCGCTTTCCCTCGCACAAGAGAGAACACTCCACACGCGGCGCGATGTTATTGGATTGGACTTGAACAAAATGATCACGGCGATGACACAAATGCACCTGAAGTATAATTTAAGTGCTATCGCAATAAAACGGGTCTCTCTTGACGCGGTATCTCTGTGCCAGCCGAGTATTCGCAGCAGGCGCCTCCCCGGACGGTGTATTAAGACAGCTCGACGCATCGTGCTGGGTCTACTGTTACCTCTGCCTCCATAGTTCACCACGGCACGAGTATGTGCCAGCACGGCGATTCGGGTCCGCGTGCTGCGTTGCGACAAACGCCTCGCAGACGTCATTCTCGCATTGTGACGTCCGCATGTGTTGCTCTGCCATGACGGCATTCGACAGTGCACGGCACGTGGTTTGACCCGGTCATGGCGAGCGCCGCAGGCCTCCGTCTCTTTCGTAAGATCTGGGCGCCGCCCTCAGTCGCTGCGCTTACATCCTTCAAAAGGGAAAAAAGACATGTTTTCAGAAGTCTGTCAAGCTTCCTCCCTCCAGATCATGTTGATCTTTTATATTTTCTAATACTTCTTGCAATTCGATTCTCGCGGCCTCACCTGCTTCCAAAGCACCTCTGCTCCGCGTGTGTCACTATGCGTATGTTGAAATGTCAAAACGTTAGTTTTCAATTATACTGCGGGGTTAACATCAGTAAACTACATAATGGCTTATCAAGTGAGCCACATACGTCATCATCGGTGACGTACCCGCCATGCTTGAATTGAACTTGCCGTTTATAAGGGTGGGGCGGCTTGTTCTCATAATTATTCGGGCAATGTTTACTGATAAACGGCAGTTTGGTGGCTAAGTAGTACTCTATGATCACTTTTAAACAAACCTAAAAAGAAAGAAATTGACAAAGATGAAATAGACGTAAAGCGGCCGCCAGTACATACCAATGGGTGAGATTCCTTAGTCACTTCAATGAAAGTGCGGATCTCGCTCGTGAAGTTTTCCCAGCTAACAACTGCACCGACGCGCAGACAACAATCAATTCACCGGTATACATAAATCATCCACAGCACTTGACTGTACAAAGCCACGCGATTAGTCTCGGCACTTTACCGCGCGAACTAGCGGGTCCTCTTCCTGCCTAACATAACCTCGGCTCTTCCCCTCTCCCCCTTGCACATGACTGCTGCCGTATTCGCAATGCCCTGGCCTATAGATGGTGCGCCGTAAAATCCAAGATGGCTGCGAAAGGATGACCAACCCGTGTACTCCAATAAGAAAAGATAGGGCGCACGGACGTACTCCCGATGCCGCTTTCACGCGCCGGAACTCTTGATCGTCCAATGAACGTATATCGAACTAAAGTACTTTCCCAACTGATATGAACTGCTGAATGTTCGCTACCTCAATTCTTGCCGCAATGGTGATGTCAGCTGATCAACCGTGTATCAACGATGCTTTGCGTAATCCTGTGCCTGGTACAGAAAACTGCGCGAACTGCGAGTTCGCGTATCAACTGAACGGCACTCCGAGATCATTAGTGCCTAGCCTGTATGACGGGTTTGCCGCAGTAGTAGGGCACTCGCGAGTAGCGGTGCCTTCGCGGGTGCACAGGAACGAATGCTTAACGTATAGCCATGGTTTGATTGATTGATTTGTGGGGTTTAACGTCCCAAAACCACCATATGATTATGAGAGACGCCGTAGTGGAGGACTCCGGTGGGGTTCTTTAACGTGCACCCAAATCTGAGCACACGGATCCGAACCCGCGTCCTGTGGGTCCGCAGCCGAGTACCTTAGCCACTAGACCACCGCGGCGGGGCAATCCATGGTTTGCAAACATATTACACCGTCGTCATTACTTGCGCTGTAAGCATGATGCAGCTGCTTCTTGAACGGAATACAAGCATTTCACTTCCCATTAAGTAGCGCTTTCGTCACAGCTATGATTAGACTAACTGTGCGCATTTACCTGCACTCGGATGTTGCAGGTTCCATCAGCGCGATAGAAACAAGGATATGGACATGCGCATGCTTTCCGCAACGTCAAAATTGCGAAAATTTCGCCAACACCAACGTCGTTCGGACGGTACCGGCGAAGTGCAGGAGAAGTTAGCG
>WOVY01001699.1:0-43444 GCA_013436015.1 Rhipicephalus annulatus | reverse complement strand
CGCCAAAAAGGTCGCGGATCTTCTCTTTAAAGGAGTCCCCAGCTCGTAATCTCCGCTCTCGTGCGTCTCGAACCACACGCGGCGGTGGGCCATCGAGGTAAAAAAGCACATTGGCAATCATAGAGTTGGGTCCCAACTATAGCTTGCGCTGACCCGTTCGTACCGGTTGATCCATTTGTCGACGTCAACGCCATCCTGACCGAAAAATACACCGGGATCACGAGCAGGAGGTAGAACGACGTATGTAGAAGTAACGGTAGGGGCAGTGGCGAAGACGATGGTTGTTCAACCTGTGACATGGCTGGACCCTATGATGATGCGGCCGTTGCGGAGCTTCGTGATGAAGATGGGGAAGAACCCAGCACCTCCACCACAAAGATGTTACGTAAAAAATGACACGAGGTGTGTCTATTTAAAATCTATATTCAAAATGATGCGTATGGCGTCGACTAAGATGAAAGCAGCACGCGCAACCGACAGAGCACGTCCTCGTTGTCGTCTTTTCACCACTGATACGTCATCTACGTAGCAATATCATTAATATATACAAGGAAAAACAGGGGCCCTAAAACAGACCCCTGCGGACAGCAGAACTAACATTCACAGCACCTGATTTACAGCCGTTTATCAGGACACATTGGGTACGATTATGCAAATAACCTGTTGTCCACTGGACAACATCATGATGTAGGCCAAGAAAAGACAACTTATGGAGCAGCAACGAGTGCGGGACAGAATCAAATGCTTTTTTAAAATCCAAAAATACACAGTCAGTCTGTTCTTTTACGTCAAATGATGAGAAGAGATCTTGGCTAAATTCTATTAATTGCGTTGTAAGAAAAAACCTGCCCGAAAGCCGTGTTGGCAGTTAGTAAAATATCTATTATATTCCAGGTGTTTTATTATGGCGCTATATATTATATGTTCTAGGATTTTACTACACGACACTTGTGAGGGATATGGGCCTATATTTTCCAGGATTGCTTTTCAGGCCACTTTTGTGAATGGGGGCAACGTTAGCGATTTTCCAACCGCGTTCGCGTTGAGCACCACTATAATCATCATGGTTGTTACAGTGGTAGCGCCGGCGGTGATCCCTGGCGGTGGAGCCTTGGTGGCGGGCGAGAATCGCGCGAGTCTCTTCTGCGCGTGGCGGTTGCCGCGAACGGTTGTCTCTAGCGTGGGTCCTCGGCGCGTGGCACCGCGGGCCGCGCGTCGGGGGCCCTTGTGTTAAGTCAAACGTTGGCTACACGGCCTTGGGTGTGTTATTGTGTTTGTCATGTTATTGTGTGTTGTCGTGTTATTGTGTTTGTCCTGTTATTGCGTGTTTGTCGTGTTGCCTGTGTTTGTCATGGAGTGTATGGTAATATTATGCTCGGATGTCTTAGTGGGTTGATCACGATGTATTGATTCGGGTGACGATACCGTAGTTCAAAGCAGTTAAATAAATGTATATGTTGTTTCGTTTGTACCGACCGTGTCAACTGTGTCCGTTCACTCCAAGAGCGTGGCATGGCCCTCGCTCGCCAATTCGATACCCCACAAGTTCATACGTGAATTCGAGTTCGCGCAGTTTGCTGTAGCATGCGCAGGATTACGCAAGGGCGTCGTTGATGCACAGTCAATCAGCTGACACCATGCACCCTTCGCACTACGGCAAGAAATGAGGTAGCGAACATTTAGCATGTATCGTTTGGGAAAGTATTTTGGTCCGATATACCTTCATTCGTACGATCAAGAGTTCGTCCGGTGAAAGCGGCGCGGGGCGTATGTCCGAGCATCTTATCTTTACCCATGCGAGTTCACCCGTTGAACAGACCCTCCCGCCGCCATCTTGGATAGAAAGGCGCGCGCACAATCGAGGCACCCTAATCTTGGATTGCAAGGCGCGCCACCTATAGCCCGTCGGCGTTGGGAATATCAACTCAACCACAAGCGACCACGTGTCAGACGCATCGTGTTTGGCCACTTATAGTAGAAGGCTACGGGAAAAACATTACGACAACCCGAACATCAGTGACCCACAAGGTTGCCCTTGTTCGGGCCGCTTTGTCATCCGTGAAGACAGGCGCCCACATTGATCGTTACGCGCAGCATGCGCTGGGACAAACACATATATGTTTGTCATGAGATGCATGTAATAATATTACACGCGACGCTTAGTATGCATTACCTCACAGATTTCCACATGCATACAATTATGTTTATGGCGGCCTCCTCGACAGTATATATTGTATCATTGAAATGAATTTTAAACGACCAGAACAGCTTACGATAAAATTCAGTTTTTAAATGTGAAGCACTCTTTGAGGAACCAAAGGTATTTTTCAGTATTTCTATCTACTTATTTTAGCTTTAAACTGAGCTCGAGTCCACTGTTTTATTCTTTCGCCGCTTTGGAAGCTGCCTTCATCGCTCCAAGTTACTATAAGCAAGGGTGATCAGATTTACTGAAGATCAAAGCGGACACCTTCTTGGCGCTTCCAGTACGACAAAACTAAAATATTTAGAATGATTAGTCGTCATCGTGTGGCTCACAGAATTCTTCGACAGGGCAGCGGGAAGGTAATCTTTTTCGAAAAAAGAAAATGATTTCCCTGAAGCAGCAAATGCTTTGACCAGTTCATAAAAAAGTTCGTTTCCATTTATAACTGCAGCGGCCAGTCACAGCAGTCAATAAAAACATGAACAAGTGATGTAATATATCGGGTCCCAGTTCAGCAGCGCTAGCCTGCTCTGCAGTGCTACTGCACAGGGCGGAAGCGTCGCAAGTAGCTGCCTTGGAAAATCGTCAGTGCTGACATGTTTGAGAATTAACACTACACTGTACCTTTGCCTCGTATGTTTTCGTTTCTCGCTAACACTAATTGAATGATTACAGTGGTGAACGAAAATTTTCTTTCTTAGTTGTTTTCCTCAGAGTGGCCAGCCGACAGTGACCACTACCGAAAGTTGGGGCTCAGCCCCGCTCCAATTTTTCTGAGGGGGGGGGTTGCGTTTTCATTGCCCCCCAGGCTGGTATGCTTATGGGCGTGGTATAAAAAAGGGAGTGGTGACACCACTGGAGTGCACTGCACATGGGTGGCGGGCAAGAAATATTTTTCGGAGAACCAAAAACCAGTTATCAGAGTAGAGGGCCGAATTTGTAGTGTTTGGGTGATATTCGCTTTTCAAATAGGAGCAGACGTAGTATGCAATAGTAGAAGTACTATGATGCGGCAATATTCCCACTCTGAAATAACCGTAAAGAGTACGCGTGTTTGTTCTGTCGGGCCTTGGTCGTGCTTGTAGCTAAGTATATGGCACTAATATATACTTTTTAGACTGCTGAGACATGCGATGGCGCTTTAGTCACCCGACAGAAGTTCAAAGCCACTCGAAGTCACCCGAAGAAGTTTATATAATATAAATATAAGATGTGTCCGTGCGATAAAGGTGGAAAGAAGCCAAACCTGCCTGCTGTGCTTAACGCAGGCTTCGGTGAGGTGCCCTTTAGGTCGTGTGAAATATTTAAGCATGCTTGCTGTAAAGTTTGCTTGGAATGCGCTTTTGCCTCCCGCCTCGACGAAGCCGTGGATCGTGGACACAGCTGTGTGCTGCCACGCTATATAAAATAAATGCGTTAGAGCAGATATTGTGATGTGTGCAATCATGCATGTTACATGAACATATATACCGTGCACCGGCTTTACATGTTTTTCCTCGCTCCTAGTTAACAGTAGGCACATACTCACCCTCCCTCCTCTCATAAAATCCTCTTAACCTATAATTACATAGAGATTGCACATTGATTTCGTTGATGTGGAAGATCTATTTTTTGCAGGCACAATAACGACAGGGCACTAAAATACGTGTTCATATTTTTGCTGGCCACTAAAAGTATGTCAAAATAAATTTCAAGGCCCCGCTTTCTTAGCAGTTGTAAAGGCTGTCTTACAACTGGTGCAATGTACATTTGTGTGCACTGTCCTGTGCATACAACTTGTTTCACCTTAGCTAAACTCTCCATATAACTCTTTTGGTGCTTAGATGTGTGATATATCCCAATTTTTTATATCTACACACTCAGCCAATCTTCTCAGCATGCTGCTGGACTGCTTCTGAGCGTAGCTGACAAGGCAGCCAAAAAACAAGAATGCTGTATTGATGTGCCATGTAAATGTATTGTTCCTGCAAAAATTATTGCAGCATATCTCATTTTTTTGTGTAAAAATAACTTGTATCGCGATTGAGCTGTGCTATAGTCAGGTATACGGTAGAAAACAGCGCTGAAGGCGGGACAAAGAAAAGACAAAACATGGCTGCTTCCTTTATTCGCCAGGTTTTCTAGCGTTGTTTTCTCTTCGTGGTGGGTACCGCCTTTTGCACGTTTGTGCACCCGTACGCGACAAAGGTGTGCAGGCATGGTGCCCGCAAAACGGAAAAAACGATGGCCTCATGCGACGCCTCAGAGTACCGAAATGCCAAAGCCGGATGGGAGTCGTCTGCTACCTTTCCCTCCACTTAGGGGACGCTCTCGAAAGGTGCCTTTGAGCACGCGCAGTAGATTATTTCGCAAACTGTCCATTGAGACAGTGACGGGACGAGTGCCGATTACGCAATCGCGACCTGCTTTTGAAGGCGAAGCTGAAGTGTCCTCCAATTTTCAAGATCATAAAAGGGACGAAACCATTGGATAACACTATTATGCAACGCCAGCTCAAGAAGGCAGAACCAAGGCAGAAGCCGGCATCAACATGTGTCTTTAATCAGAGGCTACGAGCATTGGCGTTAAAAGCATGACAAGTCAATAATAAATATTGCCAGAAGGCGCGAGGAAACACGTACAGCAAGAGAGGAAAATATATCCGCAACAATTGTACTAATACTGTCACCAGTATATCAAATTATGTATTGTCCGCATGCCTTAGAAACAAAAGGAATAGCGGGGTAGGGGCTCGAAAGAGTGCACTTCGAGTGATTGTTCTGCGGTGCGTGAACAGCGTTATTATAACTACAGTACACAATGCAATATTTTCTCGGGAATATTACATCGAAACAGCGTTAATCAGGCGTGAAGCGGCATTTCAATTCACATGTACCAGTGATTCTCAAGATTTAGCACGTGGTCATGCACACAGAGTAGACAAGCATGGTTCGACTGGCTCTTCAAAAAGTCGGAATAAGAGCGCGGGAGTATAAGCTTTGTCCCACAAGAATCTTGAGGTTATGTGTTCGATATCATATGAAGGGCGTCGCTGAAATGCATGACGACGGCATCAGGGTGACGCTATCGCGGAAAGCGTTGGTGGCATCGCCTAGCGGCAATGCCAGTCCACATTCCACAAGTCGGGCAGAACAACGGCACAGTGGGAAGCGGACCATGCCTGCGGAGTCCGCACTGCAGCCGAATACGTGCGCAAACTCCACCAGGTAGGCGCAGCGGCAGGTTGACACGGTAAGCGGTGGGCAACAAGCGTCCCTTGAGCTCCACGTAAACGTCGTCGCTGGTCTCGCAGTTGTCCAGAGCGTAATACATCAGGAAGAGACGCTCGGAGGACACATCCGGGAGCTTGGCGTAGCGGGTATCACTGACACGAGAGCGCTCAATCGCCAACAGTTCCTGTTATGGGGTCGGAGTAAAAAGACAGACAGGCCAGGCGTTACATTACGCAATTGCAGGAAAGAAGTGTATATTTAAGTGCTTGTTTTCTTTTGTTAGATACGATAATAATGATAACTAAAAACAACGATGCCAAGTACAAGTAATCTTAAGAAGTAATAGCAATGTAAGTTCAAACAATAGTGGATGACAATATTACTTGACATGGGCAGGAAAAGAGCGTGTGACCTGCGAATAACGCGTCCGATGCTCTACCAGGTAGCTCAATTCAGTGGTCACATTATTCAAAGGTTGCAGATTTGGTGCCTGCCCTTAGCAAGATATCTTTTCGTCTGCTTTTCTTTCGTCACATTTACATTACATTTGTCATTAAAAACATGCACTTTACTTTTATTGGCAGTGTTGTCTGTTAGCTATAGTTAATCTCGCTTAGGTGTATTTCTAGCTAATGTTAACTTCCCATCTCGAAACGATGTCTAAAGATAAGATAAAGTGGCATTGTTACTTGGGGAAGGTTGTAGAAATGACTGTGTCTAATACGAGTAAACATTATCTAGCTTAAATACATTTCTTTCTATAGGAAGAAATGACAGTTTTATGATGAATACGACCAAAATCAGATGATTTTCCTTTTCGAACTGTAACCTTCAGATGGAATTTCCAGCTTTTAGGTTATATTAGGTTAGGACACGCTCATGCAACGAATATAGTTTCGCACAGTAAAGAGTTCATATAAAAATATTTTCACGGATGGAATTATCACCTCCCAAAAGAAATTAGTGGTGTTGGCCGTTTTTTGACGACAAAACAATTCAGGTTAGATAACTTTTCTGCTAGTAACTAGAGATCTGTTTCCATCTTGCAAAATCCCAGACAGGAGACTTGTGCGCAAGCCTTGACGAAGACTGGTCTACCGACAACCGCACGCACGCACGCACGCACACACACACACACCACAATATATATATATACTATATATATATATATCTATATATATATATATATATATATATATATATATATATATATATATATATATATATATATATTGTTGAGACGTTTATTGGCGAACTCTTGTCGACGATGCTTGACAGTGACAGTCAATGCGGGTACCGACTCTCTGCACGAGCTGCTCTTCTCTTGCTAAAAAGGGCAACCCACTAGAAGGCGCTGGAGAGGACGACCCACTGTTCGAAGGCTTCACCACAACTACCCCGGGTACGAAGAGGGAGCCGCCTGGCTGACCTAGCAGCTGGTTACTATGAGCGGGTCGTGGTAGGCTTTGAGGCACTCCACGTTGACAATGTCACGCCCTCGACGGCGCATGTCCGAAGATGGTTCGATGGGTTCGATCAAGTAATTTACAGGGGAAAGTGCGTTTGACGACACGGTAGGGGCCTTCGTATTTGGGCAATAGTTTTGAAGATAGGCCAGTTGAAGTGGTAGGGATCGAGAGCCAGACGAGAGCTCCAGGGAGGAACATGGGTGCAGTAGTGCTGGTGTCAGCGCGAATGCCTTTTTCGCCGTTCTTGATCATGCGCTGTAAAGGTCCTTGTAAGCTCTCGACACTCTTCAGCAAGCTTGGCTGTAGCAGAAATAGGCGCCCACTCTGACGGATCTGGCTTGTACGGAAGTATAGTGTCGATGGTGTGCGACGGGTGCCTTCCATATAATAAAAAGAAAGGTGAAAAGGCAGTAGTGCTCTGAGGGGCGGTATTATATGCAGTAGGTGACGAAGGGTAAAATGGAATCACAATTTGTGTGATCGCGGTGACGTACTTGGAGAGCATGTCGCCGAGCGTACGGTTGAAGTGTTCAGTGAGGCCATTCGTCTGCGGGTGGTAAGCAGCAGTTTTGCGGTGAACAACGTTGCACTCTTTGAGAATGGCTTCGACGACTTGAGCACAGGAAGACGTGGCCTCAATCACTGAGCAGTTCCTGAGGTGGACCGTGTCGCGGCATGAATCGTTGGAGCAGGAAGGAGGCCACATCGCTCGCTGTAGCCGCGGGGAGAGCGGCAGTTTCGGCGTATCGCCTGAGGTGGTCCACAGCAACAATGGCCCAGCAGGTCACCGGCCGACGTTAGTGGAAGTGGCCCATACAAATAGATGCCAACGCGCCCAAACGGCCTGGCAGGGCAAGGTAGAGGTTGCAGACCTACCGGTGACAGGTGCGTTGAAGGTTTGCGGCGCTGACATTCTATGCAGGAGCGAACGAATTTCTGCACATAGCGGTACATGCCGCGCCAAAAGTACCGTTGGCGAATGCGCTGGTAAGTCTTCGATACGCCGGAGTGCGCACATTGCGGATCAGTATAAAGAATTCGCATATGTCAGAGCGCAGACTGCGGGGTATGACTAGTAGCCACTGACGGCCGTCACCGCTGTAATTGCGTCGGTGGAGAAGGTCGTCGCGAACGGCGAAATGGTGGGCTTGACGACGCAACGCGAGAGTGGATGGAGTGGATGGATCAGTCAGCAAGTCTATCAGTGAGGCAATCCATTGATCCTTGCGCTGTTCAGTAGCAACGGCATGAATGCTAATGGAAGAAACGGCAAGGTGAGACGCTGAGTCGTGGGCATTGTCGTCAGGCAAGAGAGAGCGCGACAGGGCGTCGGCGTGAGCATGTTGCCTTCCGTTGCAGTACAGCACGCGGATGTCGTAGTCTTGCAGGCGAAGTGCCCACCGGGCGAGACGGCCTGAGGGATCTTTCAATGATGACAACCAGCATAGTGCGTGATGGTCGGTGACTACATCAAATGGGCGACCATATAAATAAGGTCGGAACTTCGTAAGGGCCCAGACGATTGCCAGACATTCTTTCTCAGTGACAGTGTAATTAGTCTCGGCTTTTGTAAGCGTACGGCTTGCATACGCCACGACATATTCCGGGAGCCCTTGGTTTGCGCTGCGCAAGGACAGCGCCGAGACCGACACCACTGGCGTCCGTGTGTACCTCTGTAGGGGCAGTAGGGTCATAGTGGCGGAGTATGGGAGGCGACGTCAGTAAACGACGGAGCGTTGTGAATGCGTCGTCACACTGGGATGACCACGAATTGAGAGGCCCGTTACTACCGAGGAGCTTTGTCAGCGGCGATATGATAGACGCGAAGTTTCGGATGAAGCGCCGAAAGTAGGAATACAGTCCTATGAAACTGCGCAGTTCCTTGACGGATGTCGGCTTGGGAACTCGGTCACGGCCCGAAGCTGGGCTGGATCGGGGAGAATTCCGTCCTTGGACACGACGTAGCCGAGTATTGTCAACTGCCGAGCTGCTAATCGGCACTTCTTTAGGTTCAGTTGCAGACTGGCGTCACTCAGACGCGTTAAAACATGCCGCAGGCATTGAAGGTGCGTGGAGAAGTCCTGAGCGAAAACGAAGACGTCATCGAGGTAGCACAGGCACGTGTGCCATTTCAGGTCACGCAGAACGGTATCCATCATGCGCTCAAAGGTGGCAGGCGCATTGCACAGCCCAAACGGCATGACGTTGAATTCGTACAAGCCGTCGGGAGTGACCGAAAGCGGTCTTCGGTCGAGCGTCCTCAGCCATAGGTACTTGCCAGTACCCTGAGCGCAAATCTAAGATGAAAAAAATTCGGCTCCTTGCAGGCTGTCAATCGCGTCATCCACACGCGGTAGTGGGTACACGTCCTTATGAGTCATCTTGTTGAGACATCGGTAGTCCACACAAAACTGCACAGAACCGTCCTTCTTCGCGACGAGAACGACAGGCGATGCCCAGGGGCTGTTAGAGGGTCGAATAACATCGCGGCGTAGCATGTCATCCACTTGCTCGTTGATTACAGGGCGTTCTGTGGGAGATACGCGATATGGACGTTGCCGTAGTGGTGGTTGTGCGCCTGTGTCAAAGCGATGCGTAACAGTGGGTGTGCGGCCGAGAGAAGGTTGAGAGTCATCGAAAGAAGAGCGGAATTCTTGCCAACAGGGCCAGAAGCTGGGAGCGCTGGACCGGCGTAAGGTTGTCGGCAATGGAAGGACCAAAGACATCAGCGGATGATGAAACAGATGTAGAAACAGCACTAAGCGTATTGAAACTTCGGCAGTGCGTGTCATCAGGTTGATTCATGATTTGTGTGTCTTCGATGGGTTCCACGCTGCCGAGACATTCTCCCTCGCACCAACGTGACACTGTACGGGGATGAGTTCAGAACAAAAATAGTGGTGCTGCCGCGAGTTACTTGCATGGTCGCGAAAGGAACCAGCAAACCTTTTCTGGTGAAAACACGATGAAATGGTGAGAGGAGTGCAGCAGCGTCTGAAAGACTTGCTACAGTAGACCGACACCGCCGCGGACGAGTTTGCAGGCACTCGCGTGTCGTCCCTGACGAGTAATTTGCTTGCAAGATGGATTTTCGGCCGGCGTCAAAGAAGAGAATGGTGTCAGCTCTATTTCTGCTGGGGTGCAATGAATGACGGCAGTCGTGGCGGGAGAGAAAATCCCATCCTAGGATGACGTCGTGAGAGCATGAAGGAGTTATGATGAATTCGACGGCATACATCACGTCCTGAGTCATGAGGCGGGCTGTACACATCGCTGTAGGGTGAATGCTTTGGGCGCTGGCTGTACGGAGAGAGAGCCCGGAAAGTGCCGTGGTCACTTTGCGCAGTAATCGGCTAAGCTTTGCGTCCATCACGGATACGGCGGCTCCAGTATCTACAAGGGCAGATGCACGAACACCATCCACAAGCACGTCTATCACTTTCGATGGTCTTTCCTGAGGGCTTCCGCAGTTAGACAGCGTCGCAGCCCTTGCCTCGTGGACTGCGACGACTAGTTTTCCTGGTCACCCTCTAGTGGACGTGGCCGCATCGGCGACAGTGAGCGGCGTCGCGGAGAATAGTGAGCGGCGGGTAGATGGAGCGGGGCGGGACGACGGTGACGTAGGTGGCGGTTGGTCATAAAAGCGGCTCGATTGGCTGGGAAAATTGGAGGCGACCTGCGGTCGCTGCACACGATTGCAGTAGCGTGCTACGTGCCCGACGCAACCACAAGGAAAGCAGATGGGGCGATTGTCCGCAGTGCGCCATCGGTTCGCGGGTCCCATACATGTCGAAGAACGCGATGGGCGAGCCGGCTGCTGATATAACTGCATAGTGGGCGGCACACGGGGCACGTGGATGACGTTGGTATATGTAGGCGGCACAGTTTCTCCGAAGGCCTGGGGTCTGGCGATGGTTTCGGTGTAACCAAGAGGGCCAGTCACTGGAATCGGTGGGGGTGGCCTAGCGACAACTTGGGCGTAACTGAGTGGGGTAGATACTGGAGGCGGCTGGTGATATTCTGGAACGACCTCCGCGATGTCCTGCTGAATGGCTCGGCGGAGGGGAGGCAGAAGTGTGCTTGACGACTGTTCAGCACGTTGCGGGGAAGCAAAGGCCAGTAAAGAGACCTGGCGGGCAACTTCCTCACGCACGAATGACTTGATTTCAGCAAGCAAGGCGGTGTGGTCAGGAAGTGTTTACAAGGCCGAGAGATCAGCGTCACGTGAGGGTGGTCGACGGGTCATCGAGTGCTGCCGTCCCAGCTCCTCGTAACTTTGGCAAAGTGTAATGATCTCTGCCACAGTGCGAGGGTTCTTGGCCAGGAGCATGGTGAAGGCATCGTCGGCGATGCCTTTTAGAATATGGGTAATTCTGTCGGCCTCTGACATGCTCGCGTCCACTTTCTTGCACAAGTCAAGGATGTCCTCTATGTAGGTTGTGAAGGACTCACCGGTCTGCTGTGCTCGTTCACGTAACCGCTGTTCGGCTTGGAGCTTACGAACGGCAGGACGGCCGAACACGTCGACAACGGCGGTTTTAAAAGCGGACCAAGTGGGGAAATCGGATGCGTGGTTGTTGTACCACATGCCGGCCACACCCGCGAGGTAGAAAACCAGGTTGCTGAGTTTACCTGCCTCGTCCCAATGATTGGGGACGCTGACGCGTTCGTACATAGCAAGCCAGTCCTCGACGTCAGTGCCATCCGCGCCGGTGAAGACAGGAGGGTCGCGGATGCGGGGAACACCGGAACATGGCGTCGGCGCAAGAGGAAGCGTTTGCTGTGCGGCGTCTTGGTGCATAGTAGAAGGCACGGTGCGGGATCGAAGCTCCAGGGGCATCAAATGCTAACCGAAGGTGTTAGAAGGGCACAACACTCTCCACCAAATTGTTGAGACGTTTATTGGCGAACGCTTGTCGACGATGCTTGACAGTGACAGTCAATGCGGGTACCGAATCTCTGCACGAGCTGCTATTCTTCTTGCTAAAAAGGGCAACCCACTAGAAGGCGCTGGAGAGGACGACCCACTGTTCGAAGGCTTCACCACAATTTATATATATTGTCACATGGTATTGTCACACAATATATATATTGCCACAGGGTTTGCTTGGGTGAGATCAAAGAGTGAAAGAAGACAAAGACGATCTCTCTGAGATTTGCCAGCCAGCAGAGCGAGTGGTGGTCACTCACCACTTTGAAGGGACGACCGTAGAGGTAAGGCCGAAATTTGGTCGTCGCCCACACGACTGCGAGGCATTCTTTTTTTGACGTAGAATAGTTGGTCTCAGCTCGAGAAAGAGTACGACTGGCAGTAAACTATCACATGCTCAACGCCGTCGTGTCGTTGTACAAGGACAGCGCCAAGTCCGACGTTGCTGGCGTCTGTATGAATTTCTGTAGCAGCGTCCTCATCAAAATGGGCAAGAACAAGGGCTGTTTGCATTCTCTGTCGTAACTCTGTGAACGCTGTATCTTGTTCTGTGCCCCAAGTAAAGGGTTCGTCATCTCGGGTGAGTCGCGTAAGAGGTTCCGCTATCTTAGAGAAGTTGGCGATAAATCTGCGATAATACGCGCACAAGCCAAGGAAACGGCGTACTGCCCTTTTATGGGACAGGAAAGGCTGCGACAGCAGCAGTTTTGTCTGGATCAGGTCGCACTCCATCCGCACTAATGACATGTCCCAGAAATTTCAGCTCTTCATAGCCGAAATGGCATTTTTGGGGTTTCAGCGTGAGTTCAGCTGTGCGAATGGCTTCCAGAACCTTTCTCAGACGCTTCAGATGTTCTTCAAAGCTCTCGAAAAAGATGATCACATCATCGAGGTAGACAAGGCAGCTTTTCCACTTCAAGCCAGCGAGAACTGTGTCCATCAACCTCTGAAAAGTGGCTGGTGCAGAACAGAGGCCGAAGGGAAGAACTCAGAATTCGTAAAGTCCGTCTGGAGTCACAAACGCTGTTTTTTCTCAGTCTCGTTCATCCACTTCAATTTGCCAATAGCCACTCTTTAGGTCGATGGACGAAAACTACTTCGCACGTCGTCACCTGTCGAGGGAGTCGTCGACCTGTGGAAGCGGGTAAACTTCTTTTTTCGTGACACTATTAGGCTTCCTGTAGTCAATACGGAATCGCAGCGTTCTGTCTTTTTTCTTTACTAGAACGACTGGTGAAGACCAAGCGCTGCTGGATGGTTGAATAATCCCGTCATCGAGCATCTCTTTTACTTGTGTCTGAATAGCCTCGCGTTCTTTGGCAGAAACGCGATAAGGCTGCTGCTGGATGGGGCGGACGTCATCGTCGGTAATAATTCGATGCTTCGTGAGGTGTGTTCACGGACTTTAGAAGAAGAGGCGAAGCAAGATCTAAACTCCCTTAAAAGGTCATGAAGTGCAGCCGTTCTCTGGTCTGACAGCGTCAAATTAATGTCGATGTTGTCTAGAAATTCCTCATCCTCAGGCGTTTCCAAGAACGCCAAGCACTCCGTGACGTCGGCAAGAGAGTCTCCATAGGCTACGGTGGTTCCGCGGAAAATATGCCGGTGCTCGTAGTTTGAGTTCGTAACTAGTACTTGCGACTGTCCGTTACGGGCACGCACAACACTTCGGGCGGCACACATACCTTGGAGTAGAAAAAGTGATAGGTTGCTTTCAGCCACCACGTCACCGTCCCGGGAGTCTTCACAAATGACTTCGATGGGAACATTCGCTCGAGGCGGCAGCGTCACACTGTCATCAGCAACACGCAGCGCAGGTCTACGGCAGTTATCAGCGTCTCGATCTGTTGCGCCTTGAGTCGAGAAGGTCACAACGTGCTCACGAAGATTTATGATGGCACCGTATTCCCGAAGGAAGTTCATGGCGATAATCAGCTGACGTGAACAGTCGCGCTGATCGAGGTAGCTAAGCACAAACGTTGACGCACGAATTTTCACTCTTGCCGTACAGCAACCCAGTGGTGTTACAACGTGTCCTCCAGCAGTTTGAATTCGCGTTCCATTCCACGGCGTAATCACTTTCCTGAGATCTTTTGCTAGCTTCTCGCTGATAATCGAATAGTCTGCACTAGTGTCTATCAATGCATTTACCTGAAACCCGTCAATCAGCACAGGTATGTCAAGTGACACGCGGTCTCTGAGTTCAGATGTGGATTTAGACGTTTCTTCGGTACTGCGATTATTCTCTGATTGAATGTCTTCCGTGTTGCGTGCAAGCGTCGATGGGAGGTCTTCCGCACTTTGAGTCCCAGCGACCTTGCCCCCGAAGGCCGCTTCAGTTTTCCCGACGAGGGCTTGGAGAGCTTTCCCGTGCCGTCACCTCGAAACGTGACCCAGTGGCTGCGGGTCTCCTCGGAGATTGTGACCTTGATTGCTGTCGTGTAAAGGGTGCACGCTGTTGCGCGAGATACTCTTCGATATCCCTCGGCCTTTGACCGATTTGGGGACGAGGTGAATTGACGGAAAATGCACGCAGGCCAAGTTGCCGGTATGGGCATTCGCGGTAAATGTGACCAGCCTCACCGCAATGATAGCAAAGGGGTCGTCTGTCCGGCGTACGCCAGAGATCAGACTTGCGCATCGGTGCACGGCGACCATCGATGTCCAAACCAGCGGGCGCTGATTGAATCGGGACTGACGGCATCATTGTCTGGATCGGGACATATGGCACTGTCTGAAGCGGAACATGCGGCACTGTCTGGATCGGGACGTGCGGCACTGTCTGGATTGGGACGTGCGGCACTGGCTGGGTCGGGACTACTTGACCAGAACGAGGCGTGGCAGATCGCAAGGCTTCCGCGTACGTACGACGGCGACTGTAAGTAGACACGGGAGCCATTTCCGGATTAACCGACGTCGGCGGAAAACGATGGGCGTGCAACACCTGCTGGACCTCGTCACGGATGACACTGGTGATAGAACCAACATCGATTGGCCTTGTCCCGTACATCTTTTTCATTCCTTCCTGGACGACAGATCGGATGATCTCGCGAATCCATTCGGGGCTCTTGCTTCCAGGAGTGGTGAAAATTTCGGGAGTTGATGCAGCATTCACTTGACGGTCAAACAGGGCAGACCGTTGGTGCAGTACTTGCTCCATTGTTGCCGCTTCACTAAGGAACTCAGCAACACTCTTGGGGGGACTACGCGCCAAACCAGCAAAAAGTTGTTCCTTCGCACCACGCATGAGGTGGCGCAACTTTTTTTCTTCTCCCATAGCAGGATCCGCTCGCTTGAAAAGCCGTGTCATGTCCTAGACGTACATCGAGACGGTCTCGTTTGGAATCTGGATGCGTGATTGTAGCGCACGCTCCGCCCGTTCGCGGTGGTCAGGTATCCTGTAGGTCTCCAGAAGGCGACGCTGAAACTCGTGCCAAGATGCCAGAACATCATTCCTGTTCAAAAACCACGTCTTGGCACCGTTCTTTAGGCAAGTGTACACGTTACGGAGCTTCGCGGCATCATCCCAGTAATTTATCGCTGCGACACGTTCAAACGCACTCAGCCAGTCGTCAAGATCTTCATGCTGCTCTCCGTGAAAGGGGCTAGGCATGAGCTGGTTCTGGACGGTGCAGTAGATCGGCATGGAAGGTGTCGGAGCTCGCACGGGACCTTGTGTCAAAGTCATAGTCGCTGTGTCAGTGGTTGGTGTCTCAGGTGGTAGGCCTCGTTGGCGGCGGCTTACTCTGTGAACAGGAGTGTCCACGGGTGCAGGGCTTGTGTTCCGGCTGCTGGGTGGTGTCTTGAGCATCGGGTGGATTGTGAGACGTTGTACCCAGCAACTCCACCAGTCTTGTCACGTTTCTTAAGACAAACTTGGTTTAATGGGTTCGTTGAGTCGACACTAGCCAAGCAGCAGCTCAGACAAATCGTCTTTGTCTTCTTTCACTCCTGGATCTCACCCAAGCTTATCATGTGGCAATATATATATATATATATATATATATATATCAGGTCAGGCCGTTAGGTTGTGGATAATACGCACTTGAGTGTCGAAACTTGGAGACACACAAACGAAGTAATAATTCCACAATATCAGCGGTAAATTGTCGTACACGGTCACTTATTATCACGCGAGGTGGCTCGTGTCAAAGGATGACTGAATGCAACAGGAACTCCAAAACCTGGACTGCCATGGTGGAGGATAAGGCAGCCGTCTCACAGTACCGCGTCAGGTAGTCAGCGCATACATTTATCCACCAATTACCGTTTGAGGAGCATAGAAATAGTTTCATCACATCAATGCCGGCCTTTTCAAAAGGGGAAGCGGGAGTGTGGCAGCTTGGGCTGGTTGGTATGGCATGACGATAGTTATAGCGCGAGAACAAAACGACGACGCAAACAAGAGGGAAACGAGAACAAAACGACGACACAGAGACAAGAGGGACACGAAAGACACAAGCGCTCGTGTCTTTCGTGTTCCTCTTGTCTCTGTGTCGTCGTTTTGTTTTCGCGCTATAACTATTGGGAACCGGGAGGCTTTATGGGTTGCAGGTGACCGACTCGACCTGAGGTGGGCCGCTCGTTGCTCTGACACGGCGTACAGCTGGCCACGTTGTTTTGAATTGTCTTGCTGATTTTCGGTGAATAGAACCGCTCTCGTGCGACTAAGTGTTCGTGTGGTTCCTAGATGGCCAGAGGTGGAGTTATCTTGCTTGAGACGCAGAACAGACGTTCGGAGGGACGCAGGAACAACCAGCAGAAAGCGGGCGCCCGTCCTGAACAAGTTTCTGTGGTAAAGAAGATCATTTCGGACGCAGAATCGTTTCGCTTATTGACTTGCTTGCTCCGGGGAAGAGAGCTTTCAAGCTTGGGTCATTACGCTGCTCAGCGGTGAAAGTCATGGCATCGGGAAAGCCAGACGACAAAGAAGCGATAAGGTGGTCAAAGTTATCGGCTTCACAATCTGCAGTCGGTAGCGGAATCCTGGAGAGGCATTCCGCATAAGCGTGTAGATGGCCAGTCTTGTATGAAATGGTGAAGACATTCTTGCAAAAAAATGGCCCATCGTGCGAAGTGGCCGGATAGGTCACGAAGGTTGACCAGCCAACACAGGGAATGGTGATCTGTGACGATAGTCAACGGGCGACCATAGATGTATGAGCGAAACCATTGCACGGCAAAGACTATCACTAGGCATTCCTATTCGGTCACTATGTAGTTGCCTTCAGGCTTGCTTAAAGAAGGACTTGCATACGCCAAGACGTGTTCCTTCTTACCAGAACGATGAACGAGAACGGCGCCGATTCCGATACCACTTGCGCCTGTATGAATTTACGTGGGCGACAAAGTATTGAAGTCCCGAAGTATTGGCTGCGAAGTTAACTAACACTTCAGCCGGTGAAAAGCGGCATCACACTCGGAGGTCCACTGAAACGGGCTGTTTTTGCGTAGAAGGCTCGTGAGAGGGTGAACGACATCCGCAAACCTGTATACAAACCAGTTGAAATACGAGCAGAGCCTGATGAAGCTACGCAGTTGTTTCACAGATTTAGGACGCTCAAACGATTTAACGGCCGCTGTCTTTGTGGGTTAGGTCTAATGCCATCTTTGTCGACGAGATGTCCCAACACCAATGTCTGTCACTCGCCAAAGTGGCATTTTTTGGAAATCCATATAAGACCAGCTTTTTCAATGCAGTTGAGCACGAGGTCTAGGTGAGTGTTGTGCTCCTCAAACGTACGTCCAAAAGTTACGACACTGTCAAGGTAACACATGCATATATGCTATTTTAAGTCACGCAATATAGAGTCCATAAATCTTTCGAATGTCGCAGGAGCATTACATAATCCCAATGTCATAACGCTGAACTCGTAAAGTCCGTCGGTCGTAATGAATGCCGTCTTTTCCTTGTCGGCTACGTGCATCGGAATTCGCCAGTAACCTGACCTCAGGTCAATGAATGAAAAGTAGGACGCGAAATGCAGGTAGTCTAGAGCGTCATCGATGCACGGCAGTGGATAGACGTCTTTCTTGGTAACAGAATTCAGTCGGTGGTAGTCAACGCAAAATCTCCACGTTCCATCATTCTTCCTCACTAGAATGACGGGAGCAGCCCACGGACTTGCCGATTCCTGTATTATTCCCTTTTATAGCATTTCTTGCACGTGCTCGTCGATGATCTTGCGCTCCGATGGTGCAACTCGGTAAGGTTTCTGCCTAATGGAACGCGCCGACTCGGTGTGAATCTGATGACGTATCCGGGGTGCTGGAATTAAGGGCCTTTGGCTGCTTTTAGAAAAATTGATCTCTCGAGTGCTTGGATAGAACGCCGAGCAGTGTATGACGTTCGCTTTGGTCAAGTGACTTGCTGACCATTTGTAGCGATTGGGCATCCTCTGAACCTTGTGAGCCTAGATGTTCACTTTGGCTTGTAGCATCAACAAGCGCAACCAGCGTCGTAGATGATTCGGGTCTAAATACTGCAAGTCTCATGTCGCCTTGCGAAACTGCAGGCTCCATGGAAATGTTAATTGTCCACACACCTGCCAATCCATCAACGACTGACACTATACAATGGGGATGGAGGATGTTCTTTTTCAGGCATGCTGAAGGAATTGGTTTGAGCGTGGCGTCAAACGTGTCACAGTTGTTACTGGAACATGTCACGGGAACACACACAGCAGAAAATGCAGGAACAACTGCGTCTATGGAAACAAAAAATATGCATTCATCCGGACAGAAATTTTCTAAGAGCGCCGTTGGGAGAGTACCGTGTATGGTAAGGTGCCCACTTCTGCAGTCTACAGTTGCCCCACACTTACACAAGAAGTCGATATCCAAGATAACGTCATGTGTAGACCGCGGAGTAACCACAAACTCTGTGCAAAACACCTTGCCACACAGCGAGACGTCCACAGTACAATATCCCACCGGAGTCTCGCTCGCTGGATTCCGTGCCGACTGGTTGTGCTTTCGTGATCTCTGACGACAGCGCAGCTCTGGCCGACTCAGTTCGTCCTACGCCACCTCCTGCCGCCGGTCCCCTACAACAACGTCAGCACAACTCTGGATGACTGGAATAGCCCTACGCTATCTCCTGTCGCCAACAAGAGCTCTCGCAAGTGGAGCCCCGTATTCGGACTCCTGTGACCGTGTTTCCATATTCCCATCTCTCTTATCTCTCGTATGTCGTCGCTCGCTGTCCTAGCGCATCTCTCTTTCTCCCTCTCTCTCTACCTTTAATCCTATCCTTTTAATCCCTCCTTACCCCCATCCCTTGTAAGCTACTGTTGAGGTGTCGCACGCTGATGCACACAGTTACGAGGCTCACTTTTCTCTTCTTTCCGCTTTTATAACCACAATATCTTAATCTCTCTCCCACCAGACACGGCGCGTCACCACTTAGACCACGAAATGTCACCCCATGGTTCAGGCAAAACATCACTTTAGGTCATAGCAGGTTCTTTAAATTTACACTCATCACTGAGATTGTTGTGCCTGTGTCCACAAGTGGATAGTAGCAAGTTCATCAACAACTAAATGAACTTTGTTCTTCAATATAAACACTGACGGGGGTATATCTGTAGATAACACCTGTGATCTCGGGGCCTCACCCTCCTGGCCGCACCGACTAGTTTTCCGGCGGCGGTGTCCGTGCGCGTCGCCGTGGCGACGGCGATCGTGGAGCACGTGGAGCTGGTGGTAACGTCCAACTTCGATCAAAGGCTGGCGAGGGGTAGCGTGACCCGGTAGGTGCGCGTGGTTTCCGTGACATGGAGAGCGGATGGTCGGTCGAAAGGTTGGTGAGACATATACCAAGACTGTCGCTGATATGGGCAGTGGTCACAAAAACGTGCGATATGACCCGGGACGTCACAGTTGTAGCACACCGGAATCGGCCAAGGGGCACGGGCTTGCTCAGAGTTACGACTCCTCTCGGAAGGCATGGAATAATGGTGCCGCCCTTCAGGGGCACGGTAGGCCGGTGATGTTGGGTAAACAGGCGGTTGAAAACTTCGTTTGTAGTTTGGAGGTAGTTGACGTGGGAATCCAGCCTGCCGTGTGCCTTGATATTTATAAGCGTCTGCTGCGTTGTTCGATTGTTGACCTGTTGGAAGAGAAACAAGAGTCCACCCACGTTCTGGTTCGCTTGCGTACGCATCCTGAAAATCGCTGGGGCGGGCGATGATAGGTCTGCTGACATCGAAGCAGCTCTTCTCTGACGATCTGTCGTATCGTCAAAGCAAGGTTGTTAGGCGGCACTGCTTCAACACTAGTCACAGCGGGGACGTTGGACAGGCGGCTGAATTTCGAAGAAACTCGTCGCTTCTTGAGGGATTAAAGGTACGGCAGTGCTTCATCACGTCGGACACGGAGTTCAAGCAGTCTTTCCAATTATTAAATTGTACACGTCTTCGGCTATACCTTTGAGAACGTGTCTAACCTTGTCTTCTTCAAACATCCTTGCATTCACGATCTTGCACAGCTTCAAGATTTCTTCGATGTACGTCGTACAAGTTTCTCCCGAAAGCTGTGTCCTCTGCGACAATGTCTGCTACGTGCGTTTCTTCTTTGCGTCAGAATTACCGAAGCACTTCTGCTCTTCAACAAAACGTTCCGAAGTCGTCAACATGTCCTCGTGGTTCTCGTACTACATGAGGGTGGTGTCAGTTAACGAAAATGCAACATGATCGAGCTGTTCGTTCTGTCCCAGCCATTGCTTCTGCTCACCCGCTTGTAGTTCTTGAGCCAGACCTCAACGTGTTTTTCTGAGGTCCCACCGAAGTTTGGTGGCACTCTGTAGTATGGCACGGAACCCATCATAGTTGGTCTCGTAGCGTTGGATGGCTGCTCTTAAGCCATTACGATCGGCAAAGGTGGGAAACCGGTGAGGTGGCGGCTGCGACGAAGTCCTGGTAGTGAAGCTCTGGTCTTTGGGTTCGTCCTACCAAGCTACTCCACCAAACTGTTACGTAAGGTAAGGTAACTTAAGGGTTTTTTTAATGAGCGCTGAGTCCGCAATCACATTAGAAGCAGCTGTCGTCTTCCTTCTCTACCCGCGCTTCCCTTGTTTTCCTGGTTGTGACACTTCGTATCAATATATATACATGTGAGATCGAACATACTTTACTGTCAAGAAATAGCGGAAGGTATTCGAACAAATAGTATTGTATATTTGGATAAAGAAAGGTGGGTGAACAGATAACTTGCCATGGGCAGGAACCAAACCTGCAACTTTCGAATAGCACAGGTCGCAAGTTCGTTTCCTGGCCACAGCAAGTTATCTTTTCATCCACTACTTTTTCTCTACATTTACATTACTATGTCGTCTAATACCTTCCCGTATACTTTCCTTGGCAATATTGTTTGTAGATCTTATTAATATTGTCACGCGCTAAGAGCTCGAAGGAACGTATAAAGGGACGCGACTGTCAAAAATCTCAGAGACAAAGAAGGACGTCTCCGCTGACACGGGTTGCTCGTCTTCGTCTTCCTCGTTCACCGGCACAGAAGTGACCCACTGTTCACTGGCACAGAACACCAGGTGGCATTAATCCTCCTCCTAAGAGAGCATCGACCCGATGCTCAAACAAAAGTGTGCACAGCAGTGGGTCGAAGTAAGTAACTCAAAACAACAATAAACAAATTAGTGCACGAGAGAAAATGCGTCCTGGGCCCGGCAATCGGAAATAAACGGCATTCACTGTTCACATAAACAGTTCACTGGCACAAGAAGAAAATTCGCATCACCACGTAAAGTGTGGTTTTAGGCGGACTACGTGTACAGTCTCTGGGCGTGGTAACCTGCGCTGGGATGATGGTGAGCCTCCGTCTGGCACCACTTCGTAGTTCACGTCGCTCACACGTCTGAGTACTTTGTAAGGTCCAAAGTACTTCCTCTAGAGTTTCTCACTGAGACCTCGCCGCCTAATGGGTGTCCAAACCCAAACTTGGTCACCAGGTTCATAATTACTTCTCGATGGTGGATGTTGTACCGCCGTGCATCTGCGCACTCTTGAGTTCGGATGTGCACAAGGGCCAGTTGACGTGCTTCCTCAGTGCGCTGAATGTACTCATTGATGTCGGGGGCTAATTGGTCGAGCTTGTCGATGTCCTCATATGAAATCATGGCGTCCAGCATAGTTCTAACATCTCGGCCATAAACGAGCCGGAATGGTGTGAAGCGTGTAGTTTCCTGCGTTGCAGTGTTATACGTACGGCAGGATGTCGTCGCACGTTTTGTGCTGCACATCCACGTACATAGAGATCATGTCGGCTAGCGTTTTGTTTAGCCTTTCTGTTAAACCATTACTCTGAGGGTGATACGCAGTGGTCTTTCGATGGGTTGTGTAACTCAACATGAAGATATCATCCAAGTGTTTCGCTGTGAATGATGTCCTTCGATCAGTGATGACATATGACGGGGCGCCATGCTGTAACACAATTTGATGCATAAAAAAACTGGCAACTTCAGATGCGGTCCCTCGTGGCAACGCCTTCGTCTCAGCGTAACGCGTCAAATAATCGGTTGCGACAATAATCCATTTGTTGCCACAAGAAGACAAAGGAAACGGGCCTAGGAGGTCCATCCCCACTTGTTCAAATGGTGTACGTGGTGAATCAATAGGTTGTAGATGACCTGCAGGCTTTAAATGTGGTGTCTTGCGACGCTGGCATTCACGGCATCCTTTCACGTAGCGTTTGACGCAGGCAGACATTTTAGGCCAGTAGTAGAGTTGCCGCACCCGATAAATAGTTCTCGAGTAGCCCAGAGGGCCAGATGTAGGCTCGTCGTGGCAAGCTAACAAGACGTCATCGCGGAGGGCTTTAGGCACGACGAGAAGATGAGATCTGTCACCAGCACCGGCATTCCTTTCGTATAAGACGCCATTTTGTAGGCAAAATGATGGCAACGTTCGCAACATTGGACGAGTAATCGGCGTGGTGCCACCTTCTAAATAATCTATAATCATTCTTAAATCGGCGTAATTTCGTTGATGAGACATCAGATCCGGTCCGCTGACAGTTGCCACAAAGGCGCCGTCCCCTTCTGCGCTAGTACTGGCGGATCGAAGAAGAGGTGCTCGTGATAGCGTGTCGGCGTCTTCATGCTTTTTGCCTGACTTGTACACGATGGTGACATCGAATTCCTGTAGGCGCAGACTCCATCGTGCTAATCGTCCTAAAGGGTCTCGTAGATTGGTCAACCAGCACAAAGCATGATGGTCAGTCCCCACTTTAAATGGTCTTCCATAGAGATATGGCCTAAACTTTGTTATTGCCCAAATGACCGCGAGACATACTTTTTCTGATGTGGAATAGTTAGATTCCGCGCGAGACAGTGTGCGACTTGCGTAGGCTATTACCCGTTCATTGCCATCTTGTTTTTGTACCAAAACAGCTCCAAGACCAATATTGCTGGCATCAGTGTGTACTTCAGTGTCAGCATCTTCATCGAAGTGGCCGAGCACGGGAGGGGAAGAGAGCCGGTGCTGTAGTTCCGCAAAGGCAGTCTGCTGGTCTTCAGCCCAGACAAATGGTGTATCATCACGCGTGAGGCGTAATAGTGGCTCCGGAATGTTAGAGAAATTTTCAATAAAGCGCCGGTAATACGCGCACAGACCCAGAAACCGTCGAAGACTTTTCTTGTCTGTTGGAGGTGGAAAAGCGGTGACGGTATCAGTTTTGTCAGGACCAGGCCAAACACCAACGGCGCTCACGACGTGACCAAGAAACTTTAATTCTTCGTAGCCGAAATGACATTTCTCATGCTTGAGTGTGAGATCGGCCGATCTAATGGCTTCGAGCACATTCCGAAGATGACGAAGATGTTCGTCAAACGTTTCTGAAAACACAACGACATCATAGAGGTAGACGAGACAGCTTTTCCACTTGGGGTCTGCCAGGACAGTGTCCATCATTTGCTGGAATATGGCTGGAGCGGAACAGAGGCCGAAAGGGAGCACTTTGAATTCATAAAGTCCATCCAGCGTTACAAAAGCGGTCTTTTCCTTGTCACGTTCATCGACCTCTATTTGCCAATAACCACTCCAAGTCGACGGACGAAAAATACTTCGCGCGTCGCAGTTTGTGCAGAGAATCATCGACGCTGGGCAACGGGTACACGTCTTTCTTGATTTATTTGTGGGGTTTAACGTCCCAAAACCAGACACGTCTTTCTTTGTGACATTGTTCAACTTTCTGTAGTCGACACAAAAGCGAAGCGTGCCATCTTTCTTTTTCACAAGAACGACTGGTGATGACCAAGGGCTTCTTGAAGGCTGTATCACGCCATCCTGAAGCATTTCCTTAACCTTCGTTAAAATCGCGTGCCGTTGGGTTGGCGAAACACGATAAGGCTGCTGCCGTATGGGATGCGCGTCGTCGTAGGTGATAATACGGTGTTCCGTTATCGGTGTTTGACGTATCTTCGAAGAACGTGCAAAGCATGTGTGGAACTCCAGCAACAGCTCGCTCAAACGCTGCTTGTTCGCTTCAGAAAGCGTTGGATTGATGTCGACGCTGCGAAAAGGCGTTTCATCAGTGCCGATGGCCTCGGAAGCAAAACACTCGGTAACATTGGCGACTGGGTCGGCGTAGGCAATGACAGTTCCAGGAAAAAGGTGCCGGTGCTCGTAGCTGAAGTTTGTGACAAAAACGTTGCAGTGATCATCACGAAGGTCAACAAGGCTTCTTGCTACGCAGACACCCTGAGACAGCAATAGCAAGTGATTGCTTTCTACAAAAGCTTCACCGTGCATCACTCCGTCCCACGCCACCTGAACCACAACAGTTGCACGGGGTGGTAACGTGACAGCGTCGTCGGCGACACGAAGAGACACTCGAGAGTGGCTGGGGTCGGCGTAAGCTGTTGTGGCGTTGGTGGTCGCGAAAGTGACTAGACGGCGTCGAATGTCAATTATAGCGCCATGCTCCTTGAGAAAATCCATGCCAATGATCAGGTCTCGAGAACACTGCCGGAGAACGCTTAAACTAGCAACAAATGTACAACCGCGGACTTGCAGTCTTGCCGTGCACATACCGAGTGGCGTGGCGATATGCCCGCCAGCTGTACGAATTGGCGTTCGGTTCCAAGGCGTCGTTACTTTCTTGAGAAGGGCGGCCAGCTTTTCGCTAATTATGGAGTAGTCCGCACCAGTGTCCACTAAAGCGCTGACTTCGCGACCATCTAGCAGAACAGGAATATCTAAGGACACTCTTCCGCAATCAGCCGGTGGTGTCGTTGTCGGTGTATTGTCGGTATCTTCAGTCCGCGTCGATAGGGTGCCTTGAGCATGACCAGTGTGAGCGGCCTCGCTCCTGAAGGTCGCTGAGGCCAGTTTTCCCGACGCGGGCTAGGTGACCGGCCCTGCGCCACGCCCGCATAGGTGCGATGATTCGGCGAGAACCGCCGCGGTGATGGAGAGCGTGAGTGGTGCCGAGACGTCGATCCGCTCTGCTGAGAAACGTAGTCAGCGATTTCCGGAGACCGCTGGCCGAACCTAGGAGGTAGGGAGTTGGCCGAAAAACCACGAAGTCCAGCTGTCGATAGATGTGCCCAGGTTCACTACAGTGATAGCAAAGCGGACGTTGATCGGGGGCCCGCCACACGTCTGATTTTCGTGGAATCGGTCGGCGGTCACTGAGGTACGGGCCCGCTTGGACTGCCTGAAGCATGACTGGGGCTGTGGTATAAGGCGGAGTGAAGTTGTGCAGGTTGGCGCAGAGTTTGATCTGCCGGAAGCATGGCAGGGGCCGCGGTGGGAAGCGGAGCCAAAGGTGGTGCTGGCTGGAAGAGAGTTTGCGCATACGACATGCGAGGGAAGTCATTCAGGGGCCGCGGCTCTGTCTGACTGGACGGTTCTCGTAGTGCCTGCTGAACTTCATCTCGGACGATGTCGGACAAAGAACTGACAGTGGGCGCTGAGGGTACAGATAACTTCTGCAGTTCTGCGCGAATGACGGAGCGTATGAGCTGTCGGAAGAAGTCGACGTGGGCCCCAAGACCACTCATGTAGTCCGTAGTAGAAGCAAAGTTCACTTGTCGCTCGTACATCTGGGTCCGTTGCCGTAGCGTGCTCTCAATCAGGACGGCTTCAGCAAGAAACTCTGACGTAGTCTTGGGGGGGCTGCGTACAAGACCACCGAAAAACTGCTCCTTCACTCCACGCATCAGGTAACGCACCTTCTCCTCTTCTGGCATGTGAGGGTCGGCTTGTCGAAAAAGACGCGTCATGTCCTCAACATACATTGCTACGCCTTCATTTGGCATTTGCATACGGCACTGGAGTTCACGTTCAGCTCGCTCTCGGCGATCGGGACTTGCATACGTTTCAAGAAGCCGGCGTTTGAAGTCCACCCATGACGTGAACACACCTGCCCGGTTTTCGTACCAAACCCGTGCCCCGTCATTCAAACTGAAGTAGACATGTCGGAGCTTGTCTGTGTCATCCCACATGTTATGAGCGGCAACGAAGTCATAGTGGAGTAGCCAATCTTCAACATCCTCATGGACAGCACCATGAAAGGGATTCGGCATTTTTGGTTTGAACAGTGTATATTGCGATGGCGTTGCGCCTTTCATACCGGCTGGGTTGGAGCCGCTTGGGACGGCGCTGCCTGGAATAGTTGGGGCCGTCATCTCTTCTGAGAGAATTCCGAACTCAGGGTCCAGTCCACGGGTCCTGCAGCTAGCACGGTGAACAGGCGTAACCACCGGTATGGGGCTGGAGCTTCTTGTACTAGGAGGGGTTCGGTGCATGGGGTACCCCGCACCTCCACCAGTTGTCACGCGCTAAGAGCTCGAAGGAACGTATAAAGGGACGCGACTGTCAAAAATTTCAGAGACAAAGAAGGACGTCTCCGCTGGCACGGGTTGCTCGTCTTCGTCTTCCTCGTTCACTGGCACAGAACTGACCCACTCCTCACTGGCACAGAACACCAGGTGGCAATATTGTGTCGAACACGGAAAAACTAGCTCTTAAGTAGATTTATTAAGAACGAACACACACACACACACACACACGTGTCTGTGTGTCTGTGTGTGTGTGTGTATGCGTATATTATATGTGGTTACCTAGGTGGACATATTTTTGTACTGACTAATTGTTGATGTCTGGTCGTGAACTCTAAGTTACTTGACCACCATGGCCTCCGCCATGGTGGTCAAGTGGCTAAGTTACTTGGCTGCTGACCCGCAGGTCGCGGGATCGAATTTCGGCCGCGGCGGGTGCATTTTTCATGAAGGTGAAAATGCTGGAGGCCCGTGTGCTAAATTTCGGTGCACGTTAAAAAACCCCAGGTGGCAGAAATTTCCGTAGCCTTCCACTACAGCGTCTCTTATAATCATATCGTGGTTTTGGGACATTAAACTCCACATATCAATGAATCAACTCACACATGAATCAACCGGCTTTTGAAATGCAAGCAAGGAATCCTACATACGTGAAATCCACTCATCTGAATTTCTAGCTTTTACTTGAAGTTTGACCGCTTGCGAGATCAGCGCAGGCAAAAGTGCGAAGCACGATAAACGTGCAAGCGGATTCTCAACTGCATGCCATATTGTGCAAACCCACTTTAAAGGCACCATACGCAACTTGCAGAGCCACCGTCTGCTCAAGCAGAGGGCCTCTGGTCAGCGCAGGGTCAGGGGGTGGCTTGGGATGTTGGAGGCTGTCCAGCAGAAACCCGAGGTCTTCCTCGAAGCAGTTCAGCAGAAGCTCCAGGCGTCGCTGCAGGTCATCTGAGGAACTGCGTGTAACAGCGGGTTGAGGCAGGTACTAATTCATTCAAAAATTTCTTATATGGTGGTTTTGGGACGTTAAACCACACATATCAATCAATCAATCAATCAATCAATCAATCAATCAATCAATCAATCAATCAATCAATCAGTCAAACAATCAATCAATCGATCAATCAATCAATCAACCAATCAATGAATCAATCAATCAATCAAAAATTCCTGTCTTTACTATCAGTATTGCGCGATTCTACAAATTTGTCACGGTTGCAGAAGGACACCTCTGGCACGGGTACTGAAATTATACCGAATGGATGAAGACGTCAACTTAATAAATACCTCGTGTAACAATAATTTCATGACATGTAAGGGGGGGGGGGCTCCCGTTATTGGCACACTGTCCAGGCGTATCATGAAATAGATGCAGACACGTGCAACATTTCAGGAGCAAGCATCTGCAATGAATACGCTTCACAGAATTCAATAAACCAAAAATAGAAAAAATGTGGCGAACAAGATTGTTGTAGCAGCAACCATAGAAGCGAAGGCAGAAACGAGAAAATTATGCAACCACATTTTAACAAAAGTGTAACAGTAGTTGGTATCACTCATTTTTCATATAAGGCATGTACATATGACCTGTTCACAAAGCGTTGAGAGGTATGATTGAGAGGTTGAGAGGTTGAGAGGTATAACACTAGAGGTATGATTCCAAAGAAAAAAAGGGAGGGGGGAGAATTTGCACAATAGCAAAACTGGATTTTCTCTTAGACTGCAAAAATTCCAATCCTACACAAATTTTAATTCATGGTGGAAGTTACGACAAGTGATTTCTGAACAAAAAAAAAGTCAGGAACCTTCCGTTCATGGTGCGATAATAAATTAGATTCATGCCACGTGGTGGTTAGCTTGTCAAAATGGCGGCATGGAATGGCGTAGTGTATGGGCAGGTGGAGGCTAGGCAAGCTCTGAAGACTTTCGGCCTACGACTGTTCAAATTCATAAAGCTACCATAATTCAGTGAATATGTGCTTTCTCCAATAAGGATAGTACATGCTGTTATTCCCTACTCCATAATGCCTCCTCTAAGCACTCGGTCGTGGTTACAATATACTCTAAGACCTTTCGTATGATAAGGCAGGTAATTGTTGCTAGACTCTCTTTGAAAAAGTAGTAGAAAAGTTAATAACTGCACAAATTGCTACCCCCCTGAAGCGGTCTGTACTTTGCACTGGCATTGCCTGCTTCAGAAGTATGAGAGGTAGCCAATATATGTGGTTACTACCTAAAACACCTGCTGCTAAATGCGGGTTACTACTTGCGCATGCGGCGAGTAAGCAGACGTTACTATCTGCGTTGTACATGATATGAGCACTGTAATTGCGTATGTTATGAAAATTTTTGGCGACACTATTATTTTTTTTATTTTAAAAGGAGAATCCAGCAGCACCAGAATAATGCCAAGAAGGCACTGTAAACCTGAAAACAACGACGGATCATTACTTCAACGCTAACCACATCATTGACTTGGACTGTGCGAGCCTAATCGCGACAGACAAGCGCCTATTGACGCAGCTACTTTGAGAATCTCTTCACATTCAAACTGAAAACGCCCTTAATTGAATGCAGATTTATCTCCACGTCACTCAACACACAATTAGGGAGGGCAGGCTCAAGTTTGCGCAGTGCCGTTCACCACCCTAGCGTAAAGAGGGCAAATCTCCAGTCGCTCGGACGGGCCACGCTCGCTGAGTTTTCCCATTGCGCGCGGAAAAGGTGTTCCTTGGAGCGCTTATCTCCCATTTTGCAAGCTATCGGCAGTGCTACTTCGTCATTATGGAATGCAGGCACGCACTACTGCTGCATTGTGAGCTGCTACAGAAGTTTACACGTTACGAAGACCTGAAAACTGCCCGTCAAGTTTTACCATTTTCAATATGAGCAGTGCGAGAAAAAAGGCGTCAGGAGTGGATTATGGCAGTTCACCGATACTCTGCGGTCTCGTTACTCTGAAATTTTTTGTCGTGCGCAGTACTACAAGCTATTAATTAACTGAAAGAAACGCGATGGCCGGACTCATAATAAAATAAAGCGTGTTTGTAAACTCAAACTTCAGCAAGTAGACAACCACTGTACATTTCGCAATTGGGCTCTGGCTTCTCGAGACAACCATTCGTAGTACGAAATTGGTGGAGCTTGCTAGCCTAATACACTTAAAATATCATGCTGTGAGACCTTCAAGCATGTTATTCAGCTCATGGAAGTATACTTCTCGTCGCCATTCAGGGTAAACAGATTTGTGCTGCGCGTTCGCACTTAGCGTTTATACGTACAGGTCTCGCAATAAACACCCACCGATAAGTTAGCGCGATGAGGTGTTGTGATGGTAGGATTGAAGTCATGAGTTCGAATCCCGCGTACGTCAGCTGCATTTCTACGGGAGCGAAACACACTAACAGTGCGATCAGATTTCGGTGCAAGAATGATAGACAGGGTGTGTTGGTGCTGCATATTTCAAGCGTATGGTGGTATGACGCCTAATGTAAACAGAAGTGACGCTTGGTGTGTGCACACTTTCTGTCAGTTGTCGCCCAGCCGTATACACTTCAAATATATTTAGGTGCACGTAAAAAAAGAAAACTTCGGGTGGTCGGAATCAATCTAGAGTCTCAATTTACGGCGTGCCTCCTATTGATATGATGGTTTCACCCCGTCAAACATTATGTCCTTGCATGCGCCCGAGCCACGGGTGGCGAACAGCTGCCGTTATCAAAATGAGTTGAAAAAGAACCAAGTCAGATGCAAAATTTTCGATAGTCTCGCGAAACTTCACGTAGTTCCGGGGCAAAGTTCATTTCATTTCATTTATTTACTCTCAAGGCACTGGGAATTACAGAGATGAGTGGGACGTAAACATCAAAAAGAAGTGAAACAAAACAAATCTCGGCTTAACTAAAAACATGCTCAATCCTAGTGGGTATTGTTTGATATGACGATGACCAAGCGAGCGGTCAAAACTACCTAATCGACATTTGTATCAGTGAACACACTGCGTGATCAAGCGTGGATATTATCCGAAATGATATATGCACTGCAAGAAACATGTATGGTCGAAGTGGACATGAAATAATTTTTTGCGCATCATTATTTTTTCAAAAGAGCTGCAAAAACTTAGAGGTGTCATTGAACTTACGATACGACCTTGTTAACATCCGATGAAAACGTCGGCAAAGGGGAAACTCCTGTGAAGCTGATCAATCCGCATTGAAATGGTGCCAGGGACTCAACAGGGCAGGTGTAAGGTAAGTCTCTTCACGCTGACCTCCTGATAAATTTAAAGCCACGTAACGAATTTGGCATTCAAGCAATAAAAGTCCGAACACTATATACAAATGCACACGAAAGCGTGGTGGTAATTTGCCGACAGATCTGAGAAGACACGAATGCCGCAGCAAATGAGCGTTTTACCAGTAACATACGTAGAGAAGTCTCGCGTCACCTCACTTTTAAGCACATGAAAAGGCAGCTTCTCACTATCGACATTCACATAGCACTCGCTCAAAGACATCGTGTCTGACTTGCTTGGTCCTGCAGTGGTTGTCAATTGATCGCTCTCGGTTCTGATAAGATTCACACCGTGAAAACATTTTATAATCTTTTTAAAACCTTCGCAGCAAGTCACAGGTGACGCTGCACGTAGAGGGCGCGACCAGATAACAGCGCGTGCCGAGCGCGTGAACCTGCTGAGATTTCACAGGCAGAAGGCGGAAGTGGGTACCGAGTGACCGGCTTTTACTAGAAAGGTGGCGAAACGCGCGCGGCACAGCGCCCCCTGGCCGAAGTTGGGAGGCCCATAGTCACACCCCCTTCGTTGTGAACGGGGGAGTCGTAGCGACGCCGAAAAGTCACCATATGTTCGTTTTCCTTCACGCGTGGTCGTGCTTGCTTTGTTTGTTCAAATACCCTAATTTTATCGGAATAACAGTTTTAGGCTGCACCAAGGCGCACGTATGCGCAACTCTAGAAAACGCTCTATGTACTGGGAACACTGATGAAAAAACAAAGATGGCTACGCCTAATAGGGTAAACGCGGCACTTTCGCTTGGCGCTGTGCTGAAGTTTGTCGATTGGGGCGTCGGGTCGCATTGCTTCGCAGAAGGCGAAAGAGTACTGGCCACGGACCACCTCATTCATTATCGGCATAAAAAGTTTCACTGGCGAAACAGCGGAAATATTTGCGCTGTGTGCGCAAACGCCAAGCCTCTTCGGCAAACCGTATCAGATTCACTTCAAGTTAAAGAACCTGTCTAGCGAGCGCCCGAGGTTGAAGAAGGCAACTGCTGATGTGTAGTGGGCCTCTCCGAAAGGTGCTAGCATTTTTGCGTTGCGTTGCTACACTGCCAAAGGACAGGACTTAACCGGTTTTCGCGATGACTACATTGCGATTCATGCTGCCGGTGGCATGTATCCCATTGAGCTCCGTTGTCCCTTATGAAGCTGCGTACGCACGCAGTTCACATGATTACAGAAGGGAGCTATGCCTGGGCCAGGGCATTTTAAGATAAGGCAAATCGTAGCTTTCATTGTAATAGGAGTGCTTCTTTCTTTCAGTTCGACGATCCATGTTATTAGGTTTCTAATAAATAAGGTCGTGTGCTTCCGAACCCTCTCTTGTTCGTGTTGGCAGTAGTTTGTATTCAAAGCAGATATATGCACGCACACTACGCGCGCTACGAATGCGCGGCATATGTATGAGAATACATGTATGCACGTTACGCCGTGCAACCTTCGCATGCACGTTCGTGTGCACGTATATACGCATATGCGAAATAATAAAAAATGTTTGGGAGGATGAATAGCAGCAGCTTAATTTGAGAAGGGGAAGCACTGCGACTTGTGCAGAAAACAAGCAAATGCGAAAGATAGTCACACACGTAACGCATCAAATTTCCTAAAGCGTAAAACTAATGATTGATATGTGGAATTTAACGTCCCAAAACCACCATATGATTATGAGAGACGCCGTAGTGAAGGGCTCCGGAAATTTTCACCACCTGGGGTTCTTTAACGTGCATCCAAATCTGAGCACACGGGCCTACAACATAAAACGTAAAACTGTGCTCCGTGCTTAGAGATGCCCCGAATATTGATAATAATGCACACATCCTAGGTAACGGTATGCTCACGGAGGAAAATTAAGTAATCGTGAGCGAATTGATTGGAACAAACGACCGTATAGTGTCCGTCACCTTCTTTCCAAGGCGAAAATGCGGTAGGCCCGTCTGTTCAGATTTGGGTGCACGTCAAAGAACCACAGATGGTAAAAAATTTCCGGAGCCCTCCACTACGGTGTCTCTAATAATTATATGGGGGTTTTGCTACGTCAAACCCTAGATACTATTACCTTCTTTCAAATTCGTAAGTTTCTGAATTACGCTGTTCTCCATCGCGCATCGCCTGCATCTTTCGGGAAGTGATAGAACGATATGCTATGTTCATCTTTCCACCGCGATGCCACGCATTGCGGCACATTGCAAGGGTCTTTGGACATCGCTTTCTTCTTTTATTGTGGCTCGCGCGTGCGGTATGGTCAAAATATAGGAACTGTGCGGCCGCTTCTCAACGCGCGCAACGTGATAAGTTTCTCCTTTAAAGGTTGACCCTGTTAGCGCCGTTTCCAGACGCGGCCACTAGGTGGCGAGCACTCCCTTGGAGTCGCGAATAAGGTATCTGGGTCCAACACATCGAATATAAGTTTGATTTCATGATTAATTTCCATCTACTACGTGTGGAATCTCAGCTCTATATATCTTTTACGTAACCAGGAGTGATGTCTCGTTGCCGTAACATTTTGCTGCTCAAGGTGAAACTCCAGATATATCATCATCATCATCATCATCATCATCATCATCATCATCATCATCAGCCTGACTACGTCCACTGGAGGACAAAGGCCTCTCCCTTGTTCTGCCAGTTAACCCGGTCCTGTGCTTGCTGCTGCCAGTTTATACCCGCAAACTTCTTAATCTCATCTGCCCACCTAACCTTCTGTCTCCCCCTAACCCGCTTCCCTTCTCTGGGAATCCAGTCAGTTACCCTTAATGACCAGCGGTTATCCTGTCTACGCGCTACATGCCCTGCCCATGTCCATTTCTTCTTCTTGATTAAAGCTATTATATCCTTAACCCCCGTTTGTTCCCTAATCCACTCTGCTCTCTTCTTGTCTCTTAAGGTTACACCTACCATTTTTCTTTCCATTGCTCGCTGCGTCGTCCTCAATTTAAGCTGAACCCTCTTTGTAAGTCTCCAGGTTTCTGCTCCGTCGCTAAGTACCGGCAAGATACAGCTGTTATATACCTTCCTCTTGAGGGATAGTGGCAGTCTACCTGTCATAATTTGAGAGTGCTTGCCGAATGTGCTCCACCCCATTCTTATTCTTCTAGTTACTTCAATCTCGTGGTTCGGCTCTGCGGTTATTACCTGCCCTAAGTGGACATAGTATTTTACAACTTCAAGTGCACTATTACCTATCTCGAAGCGCTGCTCCTTGCCGAGGTTGTTGTACATTACTTTCGTTTTCTGCAGATTAATTTTAAGACCCACCTTTCTGCTCTCCTTGGTCAACTCCGTAATCATTAGTTGCAATTCGTCCCCCGAGTTACTCAGCAATGCAATGTCATCGGCGAAGCGAAGGTTACTAAGGTATTCTCCATTGACTCTTATCCCTAACTGTTCCCATTCTAGACTTCTGAAAACCTCCTGTAAGCACGTGGTAAATAGCATTGGGGAAATTGTGTCCCCCTGCCTTACACCCTTCTTGATTGGTATTCTGTTGCTTTCTTTATAAAGCACTATGGTAGCAGTTGATCCCCTGTAGAATTATTCCAGAATGTTTATATATACTTCATCTACGCCCTGATTCCGCAGTGTTTGCATGACGGCTGATATTTCTACTGAATCAAACGCCTTCTCGTAGTCTATGAAGGCTATGTATAGTGGTTGGTTATACTCTGACCATTTCTCTATTACCTGATTGATAGTATGAATGTGGTCGATTGTTGAGTAGCCTGTTCGAAATCCTGCTTGTTCCTTTGGTTGATTGAATTCTAATGTTTTCTTTACTCTGTTAGCAATTACCTTTGTAAATAGCTTGTATATTACAGAGAGCAAGCTGATCGGCCTGTAATTCTTCAAGTCCTTGTCATCTCCTTTCTTATGTATTAAGATGATGTTAGCGTTCTTCCAAGAATCTGGTACTCTTCCCGTCAGGAGACACCTCGTAAACAGGGTGGCTAGTTTTTCTAACACAATCTGTCCTCCATCTTTCAGCAGATCTGATGTTACCTGATCATCACCAGGAGCTTTGCCCCTTTGCATGCTCTCCAAAGCTTTTCTGACTTCTTCTATCATTACTGGTGGGGTGTAATCTGGGTTACTGCTAGTTCTTATAGTAATAAGGTCGTGGTTGTCTCGGCTACTGTACAGATCTCTGTAAAACTCCTCTGCTATTTTAACTATCCTATCCATATTGGTAGTTATTTTGCCTTCTTTGTCCCTTAGTGCATACATCCGGCTTTTGCCTATCCCAAGTTTTCTCTTCAATGCTTTGACACTTCCTCCGTTTTTCAGAGCGTGTTCAATTCTCTCCATGTTATACCTTCTTACATCGCATACCTTACGTCTATTAATCAACTTCGAAAGCTCTGCCAGTTCTATTTTGTCTGTTGTACTTGACACTTTCATGATTTGACGCTTCTTAATTAGGTTCTTCGTTTCCTGGGAAAGCTTGCCAGTGTCCTGTCTAACTACCCTGCCTCCAACTTCCACTGCACACTCCGTAATGATACTCGTCAGATTATGATTCATTGTATCTACGCTAAGGTTGGTTTCCTCACTAAGAGCCGAGTACCTGTTCTGCAGCGACACTCTGAATTCCTGTACTTTCCCTCTCAGTGCTAGCTGATTGATTGGCTTCTTGCGTATCAGTTTCTGTCGTTCCTTCTTCAAGTCTAGGTGAATTCGAGACCGTATCATTCTATGGTCACTGCATCGTACCTTGCCAATCACTTCCACATCCTGCATGATTCCAGGGTGTGCACTCATTATAAAGTCTATTTCGTTCTTATTTTCGCCATTAGGGCTCCTCCATGTCCACTTGCGGTTTTCTCGTTTTCGGTAGAAGGTATTCAAAATCCGTAAATTATTGCGTTCTGCGAATTCTACTAGTAGCTCTCCTCTAGCGTTTCTAGTACCGATGCCATAATCTCCTACTGCCTGGTCTCCAGCCTGCTTCTTCCATACCTTTGCATTAAAGTCGCCCATCACTATAGTATACTGAGTTTTTACCTTACTCATTGCTGATTCCACGTCTTCATAGAAGCTTTCAACTGAAGCGTCATCATGGCTTGATGTAGGCGCGTAAGCCTGTACTACCTTCATCTTGTATCTTTTATTCAGTTTAATTACAATACCTACCACCCTTTCATTAATGCTATAGTATTCCATTACGTTGCCAGCTATGTTTCTGTGAATTAGGAACCCCACTCCCAGTTTTCTTCTTTCTGCCAAGCCCCTGTAGCAAAGGACGTGCCCATTCTGTAGCACCGTATAGGCCTCATCTGTCCTCCTAACCTCACTGAGCCCTATTATATCCCATTTAACACCCTCTAGCTCCTCGAATAGTACAGCTGAGTGCAGCGATGGCGTAGTGGTTAGAGCATCCGCCTTGCATGCAAGAGGTCCGTGGTTCAAATCCCGGTACCGCGCAGTTCCTAACCGGATTAAAAAAAATCCGCGTGTTGATGGAACTGCATTAAGAGGCCTGGTGTGCGGCCTCACCGGCAAACACCGCCGAGAACGCACTCCCTCACCAGAGAAGGATTGGCCACCCTGGTGCAGTATCTGGCCACTACCTCCCACATGCTTACGTCACATATATAATGCGCTATTTATTTACAAGTAAAATATTGCAGCCTTGCATGAGCCATGAAAAGCAAAGCAAACATAGAGTCATTAGGTTGCAAATGAATTAATGTGCGCCAGATAGGAAATTGGAATTAATGTCTGCCAGATTCGAACGACGCGTTGAGCGTTCCAAAACTTTGATATAATACGAGCTGACAACTTTGACACATTTCGCTTATTGCGCACACTTTACTTCTCGAATCGGGAGCTCTCCAACTTCATTAGATCTCTATCTTGCCTAGAAGGTCATCTCATTTCAATCACCACAAGAAATACACATATTTGATTCGTACCGCGTTTTCGCGCTACATATGGATGTCAATGCTTGGCATACAAAGTTCCCACAACAGTGAACGCGCACGAAAGCATAATCACCTACAAGGAAATACTTCACCCATGTTTCTGCTCTCTGGGTTCATAATATTACACCTTACGTACTATTCTGACAGTCCATGTAATTTCTTTTTATCGTTTAGCCTATATTGTTATTATTTGTATCTTGTTACATATTGTTATCTTGCATTGTATTAGCAATATGAATGTATGTGCGTTGACGTAAATGTATATACGTGTAGTTTAAAACCTTAAAAATGTCAATGTACTCGATGGTCTATGCACGGTGTATTTTCTTTCGGAAAAACGTTTTTTTATATTTACAGTATGAGTTACAAAATAATTAGATTGAAAATCATTTTTGACTTAGTATGTATTCGTGTTTTGTATTATACTTGCATGTTATGCACTTCTAATCATTCCCGAACTACTACTATGTGTATGAACAGGTCACCAGAGCCTTTGCGAAGCCGTTCTCAAGGCTTTTAGCCTTGGCGTCTTTTCAGCTTTGTCTGCTAAATGAAAAATTTGAATTGGAATTCGAATGTTACTCTTAGAGGTTTGTGTGTCACGAGGAAGCTTTCACATCCTATATGAGTTCGTGTGTTCACGTTTTTGGTTCGTTCCTGTCACTGTGCATACCTTATGGTTATATGAGGATGTTGTTGTAATGTGTATTTGCAAGGACAATTACCTAGGAAAGAGGCAATGCCATATGGCCTCACTTCTTTTTTAGATTGTTGGGGAAGTTAATAACTTTGTACGACTATACGCTTCTCTATAAGTAAAAAGTGACAATTTCTAGGCTTGTTTTCATTTTTAGTCGCAATAATATGAGAACTATCAGGCGATAATGCGAAGAGACGTACAGGGAATGTTATCAGAATCGTAATATAAATTTGAAGAAATAAAAGTGAACTGAAAGATAATTTGCCCCCGGCAGGATCCGAACCTGCGACCTTCTAATAACGTTTCCGATGCTCTACCACTAGGCTATGGAGGCAGTCATCCCTCCTTCTTATTCATAGGGCATATGTGCATTTAGGCGCGGGAGCTTCAGACAGCACTGCCCTGTAGGTAGAAAATAGTAGTACTAATTTATAAGTTACTACCTTTTGTTACGACGTAAGCACTTGAAACAAAGTGCCCCAACATTTTCTGTGAGTTCGCGTTTTCTACTTATTTCATTAGCTCCTCCTAACGAATACTTACCCTATAGAACTGCGGTTATAGACGGCGTTGAACAGCTTCTCCACTAGGGCGTGGTAGAAGCGCACAGCGTAGCGCGATAGGTGCTGCCTGAACAGAGTGCCCTTGCTGGGCACCGATGCGTTGAACAGTGCGGCTGGGACAGGAACGCGTTGCCTCGAGGCGCCATAGCTGGTACGCGTCTGCAGCGGTGACAACAGCGCAGACGGAAGGCTACTGGTGCTCTGGGCGCTCAGCTTCGCCCGCTGCTGTGAACGCGCGACGACCTGAGAGAATTCGACGGGCTTCCCCGTCGGATATCCGGCAGCCGAGGAGGCGTCGGCGCAAGACTCATTCCCGTGAGCGAAGAAGGCTAAGCGTCGTCGCTTGAGCTGATAGCGCTGGACAAGCGCTTCGTACTCGCTTATCCACGCCAAGTTCGAAATACGGCGGCTGAAGGCATTCTCTAAATATGCAAGCCTGTTGGAGATACGCTCCCGCTCGTCGGTCGCTTGCCTCATCGAGACCTTGACGAGGCAGGAAAGCAAAACAGCCTCAACTGCCATCAAGCAGAGCACCCTAGAGTCTATGGCGTCAGCGAATGTCCTGCCGCGCAAGTCCTTGAAGAACAGCTGCCGTAAACCCAAGTGTTTTTCCGGGAAGAATGGAGCAAGGCGGATTAGGACGAGGAAAGCAGCGTAGTTCATGACAGCCCTGGCAGGACGTTTGCGCAGTGCAGCCGGAAGGTAGTCCCGGACGTACCGCGATGATTTCAGTTTCACGGTTGTTGTCGGACCGAACATGGAGGCGTTGTCAAATGTCACGCGCAAGAATTCGGTGATGGCTGGGTCTGTGTCGGAGAGTTTAACCACGACGTACCAACCGAACTTTAACTCCTCTAGCTCGGAGATGCTCGGTTCGCGTGAGCTCAAACTGGTACGAATAAACACAGCCATAATCTCGTCGATGAGCGCTGCGTTCGGGCTTTGAGTGAACGCAGAGGCGATGTCGCTTAGAGCATCGCGAAACTGCATAGTTACAGCGAGCCGAGAAGCATCGGTGCAAGAGAAAACGTGTTTAGGTTTGCTCGATTCGACGGCAGGAGCTTTGCCAGGTCCAGCGACGTTTATCACCTCTAAGAATGTGGCCAGCCCGAGGTCTCTTATAATTTGGCCGGCAAAGGACTATGATTCTTGAGTTGTAGCAGCCACGTCTCTCGGCCACTGCTTTATTGCCCAGGAGCCAAGCAAACGCGTCACGGAAGTAGTCACCATAGATTCCTTGCTGCGATCGGCGCACTCATTGTATAGAGAGACGGCCAAGCTGACGTCAGCCTCTTTACTTGATGGAAGTAGCGTCAGCAGAGTGTTGACCAAATGATCTTGAATGATGGTGTCAGTTGATATCGTCGCGCCCGTGTCGTTATTCTTGCCCGGTGGATGCACTGTCGACCAAGAGCCACACACGTATTCATAGAAATTCTCGCACGGTTTCGACGTGCTGCTGTTTATTAGTGAATTTATGTAATCTGCCTCGCGGTTGCAGAGTTCGGACGAGCAGAATGAAGGGCCTGTTGGAAATTGTTTGAACCTCCCGCGCGAATAGCGCGCGCACCAAGAGACGGAGAACGACGAGGAAGAAGATGAGACCAGCAAGAAAATAGAACACGCTCTTTTACCATGGATGCTGGCGTTTGCGTCTCCTTCATTTGGTGCCTTTAAACGCCGAAGCGTGGTTTTCCCACATCGATTTTGGCGCCGAAACCCGGGAATCAAGCCTACAACGACCCGAGCCTTTCATTCCTGGTGTGGGTGAGCTGCGCTGCGAGCTAGACCGACATGGAGCGAGCGAAGAGCAAGCGGGCCTCGCGGCGATCGATGAACACGAGAATCATCAACGAGGTCAACCAGGTGCTCCAGTCCAATGAGTTCGAGCTTTCTGGACTTCGAATGCTGCACGGCCGCCTACGCGCCAGCAACGTGGAACTTAAAGCCTTGAACAACGAGGTTGAAACCCTGATCACTGACGACCTGGCGGCAGACGACTATGAGGTGGTCATGCAATACGATGACGCCGCTAACAGTACTCTGGCGTTGCTCGAGCACCACATTGAAGTTCTGAAGACTTCTGCTACGCCGGCGTCGTCTACAACTCCAGCCATGGGCGCAAGGACCTGTGAGGGTGCACCGAGCGAGCATGAACGACTTCCACAACGTGAGTTCGGCGCACGACTTCCCAAGCTGGAGCTTCTTCGTTTCGATGGAAACGTGATCAAGTGGCAACCCTTTTGGGATATGTTCCTGCACTCCGTGCACGAGAACCCAAGGCTGTCCAACACAGACCGGTTTCACTACTTGGCCTCACTTCTAGATGGACCTGCAGCTCAGGCCGTCGCCGGTATTCAGGTGACAGATTCTTGTTACGATGACGCGCTGGAAATTTTGAAACGTCGGTTTGGCAACAAGAAAGTCATTGAGCAGAAGTACTTAGGAAATTTGCGCACGCTCAAACCAGTGAAATTAGCGAGTGATGTCACTGCTCTGCGCAAGCTTTTCGACACAGTTCAACTAAACAGGAGGGGACTGCGTAGTCTTGGAATCACGGAGTCATCCTACGCGGCTATGCTGAATGAAGTTCTGCTCAAAGTCATACCAGCTGACATTGTCGTAGAATACTTCAAAAAAGAAAGTATGGAGAACACGACGGAAACGAGCCAGGCTTCATCTGATCAGGAACTTGAGCAGCTGATGAAATTTCTCCGCATCGAAGTTGAATGTCGAGAAAAGAGTTCTTTAGTGAACAATTTGCCAACGACATCGAACAACAGCGTACCTGTATTAAATAGATCATTCAAGAAGCAGTCCGCGACTCCTACAGCATCCGTTCTTCAAAACAAGACACTATCTTCCCCCTCGTCCTGTTTTTTCTGCGCTGCTACCGATCACAAGACAGAGGACTGCACGAGTGACATGACTCTGGCCGAGAAGCGCAACAAACTTGTAACAGACGGTCGATGCTTCCGGTGCACGTCAAAAGGACATCTGGTCCGCAATTGCCGGCGGAGAGTGCACTGCCAAGCATGCAAGCGCAGACACGCCTCCTCGATGTGCAATGCTAGTAGCTCTGAAACACCATCAGTGACTAATGCTCAGAAGAAACCGAATGCTACGGTGCAAGTTTCCACTCAGAGAGCTTCAGTTCCCCGACTCATCAATGATGTTCTTCTCCAGACTTTTCGAGCTTGGGTAACGACTTCATCTCATTGTTGCTATATACGCGGTGTTCTCGACAATGGAAGCCAGCGAACGTTCGTCACTGAGAGCGTCGCTTCCAAGCTAAGTCTACCTGCTGTTGCCGAGACCGAACTCGCCATCAGTGCGTTTGGTAGAGCGAGCGACCCAACCCGACGATTCAAAATGGTCAAGATCACGCTCCGCAGTCAGCACGACGACCTAACCATTGACATTGAGGCCATAGTGGTGCCCTTTATTTGCGAGGAGATGATTGAAGCACCAAGGCAGAGTCGTCTTCTTCAAGCCATCGCAGCGGAGGGGAAACATCTGGCTGACGCAGTCGTTTACCCGAGTGTAGATTGTGAGCCAGGTGTGAGTGTCCTCATTGGATCGGACCAGCTTTGGAAGTTGATGCCCAACACGAGTGAAGTGAGGTGGGATGAAGAAAACCCTGCCTTACTCGCCATTAACACAAAGATGGGCTGGACTCTCCAAGGCCCCTTATCTGGTGGTGGAAGCACGAGTAACAAAGCAAGCACCCAAGTATGTGTTCTTCGAACAGGTTCCCACGAAGACGACCAGATCGCCTTCCCATTACAAAGATTTTGGGACCTCGATGCTATCGGAATTGCCGACACGCCGACGTCTCAGTGCAACGCAGATATTTTGGAAGAATTCCACAACACTACCAAGCTTCGGAAAGGACGCTATGAAGTTGCGTTGCCATGGAAATCACCTCTCGTCGACATGGCCAACAATCGCAAGTAGCCCTTTCGAGGCTCCATGGACTCGTCAAGCGGCTGTCACCAAACGACGAAGCCATGAGAGCCTACGATAAGGCTATCAGGCAGTATGAGGTGGACGGTCATGCTGAAAAAGTTGAAGATGCCCCTTATTGTACACAGCACCTATACTACATGCCGCATCGAGAGGTAATCCGCGAAACATCTACGACGACGAGACTTCGCGTAGTCTTCGACGCATCATCGCATGCATCAGGAGCTTGTTCTCTCAACGAACAACTCGAAAAAGGTCCTAATCTGAATGCCGACCTTTTCAAGGTTTTGATCCGGTTTCGCCTTTTCGCCATCGGAATTACAGCAGACGTGCAGAAGGCGTTTCTACAAATCAGCATTCGAGAAGAAGACAGAGATGCTCTTCGTTTCTTGTGGTTTGAAGGGCTACCAATGTCAGGCAGACCACTGCCAAAAATACAAGAAATGCGAATGACCAGAGTTCCATTCGGCACCTCCGCAAGCCCTTTCCTATATCTGCAACGTTGAAATACCATTTCGATCACGTTGAACAAATTTACCAAGTACACGGCCGCAAAACTGAAGGCAAGCTTCTACGTCGATGACCTAGTTTTCGGAGCTTCAACGACAAAAGAAGCGCTACAACTCTACGAAGAGACGAAGGCCATAATGGAGCTGGCCGGAATGAAAATGCAGAAGTGGTCAACAACTGCGACCTGTTAAGAGAGAAGCTCAAGCAAGCAGGAGAGACGTCAGCTGAGCAGGTCACACAATCTAAGGTTCTTGGGCTATCCTGGAACTACACCGACGACACCATTTCGGTGAAATTTGACTCTGTGACGAAAGTCTTAAAAGCGGGACTTTGTACCAAGCGAACTGTGCTTCAGGCTTCATCACGAATTTTCGACCCCTTGGGACTGCTAGCACCGTTCACCATCCGAGTTAAAATACTTTTTCAGAAGATATGGATGCAAGGACTCGACTGGGAAAGCGTTCTCCCCGAGACATTGAAGATCGAGTGGGACAAGTGGACTGTCGAACTTCAAGACCTCAAAGACTTTAGAACCAAGAGGTATCAACTAGACAACATCAGCCCTGATAAAAGCACTCACCAGCTGCATATATTCACGGACGCTAGCCCGTGTGCCTACGGAGTGGTGGCATACATACGAGTGGAAGACAGTACTGGAGCGGTTCGACTCCAGCAGCTGCTCGCTAAGTCTCGGGTCGCTCCAATCAAGGGTCTCACTTTACCACGCCTGGAACTCGTCGCTGCAGTTCTTGGAGCTCGACTTCTTAAGCTACTCGTGGATACTTTGCCACACACAAATATAGAATACTTCTGCTGGACCGACTCCCAAGTTGCTTGAGTTGGATCAAGGTCTACAGCCACCAGTGGAAGCCCT